>OY751316.1:497455-554955 GCA_963564615.1 Rhorus exstirpatorius
GCATTGCAGTCTGAAAGACCTGCTGGCGATAATGGAGCGATCGATGTACCGAGCACCGAAGGCGGAAACAAGAATTGCGTCAGAAGATCTCCATAGTTGGTCCAGCTTGGCAAAGCGAACGAATTTCACGGAGGCAGAACTTCGAATTCTTGTACCGGATACCTGTGCGATAACACTGAACGGTATGTAATATTACGTAAGAGTACGTAAGAGTATGTAAGAACGGTATGTACGATACATATTTGGAAACAAATTAGCATGAGTCTTGCTGAAGTGGAATGTTTATGTACTCTTAGGAAAAGTCCGTTTGGTTGATTACAACTTCGAAGCGTTGTTCATGTCGGAGGTGTATAATTTCGCAATTAAGACTACCGAGGACTGGACTATTAGCGCGAATATTCTGAAGAAGCAGATGGTGAATGTACCGCCGGAGCTCATTTTGTACATAATGAACAAGTACACTGCTGGTCATAAATGCCTGGACCTACAATTTTGAGGGGACTGGGCCACTTTTTTTACGGCCCTGGCTGGCCAAGTGACGATCGTCAGAGCAGATCTCGAAAAGACGACACATTCAATTGATAAATTTCAAATGACAGATCGTGATCGAGTTTAATTTTGAGGTTTCGCGATGCGTTCATTCGACAAAAGCGAATATGTGTGACAGCTGAAATATCGAAAATATTTGACAGGTCGCGGTCAAGTTTAATTTTGAGGTTTCGCGCTGCGTTTATTCGGCAGAAGCTAATATATGTGACAGCTGGGATATATCCGTAATCCATAATATTTAAATCACGAATGTTGTATTGTGAAATTAGAACGTTGAAAAACATGGAAATATATTTCCTTTATTTAGAAAAGTTGATGATAGAAATGAGTCGTTAAAAGAAAAGGTTAATAAGGGATTTGAAATTTATTTAATCTTAAATCTTTTATTTTTTGAAACGACCTTTTCAACCCGTAGCACATTTTTCGCTAGTCAGATGCTCGAAATTACTTTTAAATCTCAGGCCGACTTTTTCCCCATACTTGGGAAAAATATTTTTTCCCAAGCTCCATATTATGGGAAAATTATATTTTATTCCAAATTTTGAAATCTTCAGCGAATCACATTTTGAAACGACCTTTTCAACTCGTAGCATACTATTTAATAGCCAGATGCTCAAAAATAGTTTTAAATCTCAGGACAATTTTTTTCCCATACTTGGGAGTTTTTCCCATACTTGCGATAAATGTTTTTTCCCGAACATGGGAAAATTATGTTATATTCCAAATTTGGAAATCGTTCCTGAATCATTTTTTGAAACGAACTTTTCAACTCGTAGCATACTGTTTGCTAGCCAGATGCTCGAAAATACCTGTAAATTTCTGGCCAATTTTTTTCCACCTGTCCTTGCATGCATGTAATATAAAGAAAAACACAAACAGTCCTATCGCCATAAGTTCGAGTCATTCCGGATTTCGAACATTTATTCAACTTTCCTTATCTATGCTTTGCCCCAAAAATTTCCCGTTGATGATTATAATGAAAATTCATAACTTTACCCAAGTATGGGACAATTATATTTGACGCCCAATCTGGAAATCGTCCCCGAATCATTTTTTTCAAATGACGGTCTCAACTCGTTGCATTCTCTTCGCTAGCCAGAAACTTGAAATTATCTTCAAAACTCAGGACAGTTTTTTTTTCTACCTGTCCATGCACGCAAGTTATGGAAAATCTAATTTCAAGAAATGCTATTAATATAAGGTCGAGTCATTCCAGATTTCGAATAGTTATTACACTCGTATTATAATTGCTTCGCCCATAAATTTGATCCGTCGATTTTGACGAGGAAAACAATATTTTTTCACAAGTGTGAAAAAGATTTCGCAAGTATGGGATAAATTTTCTCCCATGTATGGGAAAATTATATTTTACTCCAAATTTGAAAATCGTCCCCGAATTATAATTTTAAACGACCTTTTCAATCGTAGCTTACTTTTTGCTGGCCAGATGCTCGGAAATACTTTTAAATCTTGGGCCAATTTTTTCCCCATACTTGGGAAAAATATTTTTTTCCAAGTATGGGGAAAATTACCGAAGGACGGAAAAATATTCGCAACTATGGGAAAATTATATTTTACTGGAAATTTGGAAATCGTCACCGAATCATTTTTTGAAACAACCTTTTCAACTCGGAGCATACTTTTAATTCTCGGGCCAATTTTTTTCCCTTGCCTGGGAAATTTTTTTTTTTTTCCCAAGTATAGGTAACATTACCAAAGGATGACAAAAATTTTCCAAATATGTGAAATTTTTCCGATACTTGGAAAACTTTCCTAAGTATGGGAAAATTACATTTTACTCCAAAATTTCCTACTTGAGAAAAGTATTTTGTCCCACGTATTCGAAAAATTTCCGAAGTATGGGAAAATTATATTTTACTGCAAACTTGGAAATTGTCCCCGAATAATTTTTTTCAACGACCTTTTCCACTCGTAGCCTACTTTTTGCTAACCAGATGCTCAAAAATACTTGTAAAATTTGGGTCAATTTTTTTTCCATACTTGGGAAAAATATTTTTTCCCTAGTATGAGAAAAATTCCCCACTTTGGAAAATTTTTTTTTCCCATGCATGGGAAAATTATATTTTACTCCAAAATTTCCTACTTGGGAAAAATGTTTCTTCCCATGGATGAGAAAAGTTTCCCAATAATGCGAAAAATTTCCCAAGTATGAGAAATCTATATTTTACTTCGAATTTGGAAATCATCCTCGAATAATTATTTGAAACGACCTTTTCAACTCGTAGCATACATTTTGGTAGCCAGACGATCAAAAATAATTTTGAATCTCAGGTCATTTTTTTTCCCATACTTGGGAAAAATATTTTTTCCAGAGCATGGGAAAAATTCCCCAGTGGGGAAAAATATCCTTTCCCATGGATGAGGAAAATTTCGCAAGTATAGGAAACATTTCCCAAGTATGGGGAATCTATATTTTACTCCAAGTTTGGGAATCGTCCTCGAATTATTTTATGTAACGACTTTTTCAACTCGTAGCATACTTTTTGCTAGTCAGATAGTCGAAAACACTTTTAAATCTCGGGCCAATTTTTTCCCATACTTGGGGAAAATATTTTTTCCCAGGTATGGGAAAAATTTCCCAAGTATGGGAACAATTTCCCAAGCATAGGAAAATTATATTTGACTGTAAAATTTTCTACTAGTGAAAAATATTTTTTCCGACGTATTTGAAAAGTTTCCGAAGTATGGGAAAATTAAATTTTTCTCCAAATTTAAAAATCGTCTCTGAATTTTTTTTTAAAACGACCTTTTCAACTAGTAGCCTACTTTTTGCTACCCAGATGCTCGAAAAAACTCTTGAATCTCGGGTCAATTTTTTTCCCATACGTGGAAAAAATATTTCTCCCCAAGTATGAAAAAAATTCCCCACTTTGGAAAAAAATTTTTTCCCATGTATGGGAAAATTATATTTTACTCCAAAATTTCCTACTTGAGAAAAGGGTTTTTTCCCATGAATGGAAAACGTTTCCCAATTATGTGAAAAATTTCCCAAGTATGGTAAATCTATATTTTACTACAAATTTGGAAATCGTCCTCGAATAATTGTTTGAAACGACCTTTCCAACTCGTAGCATACTTTTTGGTGGCCAGACGCTCGAAAATAATTACAAATCTCAGGTCTTTTTTTTTCCCATACTTGGGAAAAATATTTTTTCCAGAGCATGGGAAAAATTCCCCAGTGTGGAAAAATATCCTTCCCCATGGATGAGAAAAATTTCGCATGTATGGGAAAAATTTCTCACGTATGGGGAATCTATATTTTACTCCAAATTTGGGAATCGTCCTCGAATTATTTTATGTAACGACTTTTTCAACTCGCAGCATACTTTTTGCTAGTCAGATGCTCGAAAACACTTTTAAATCTCAGGCCAATTTTTTCCCATACTTGGGAAAAATTTCCCAAGTATGGGAACAATTTTCCAAGCATAGGAAAATTATATTTTACTGTAAAATTTCCTACTTGTGAAAAATATTTTTTCCGACGTATTGGAAAAATTTCCGAAGTATGGGAAAATTAAATTTTACTCCAAATTTGAAAATCGTCTCCGAATTATTTTTTAAAACGACCTTTTCAACTAGTAGCCTACTTTTTGCTACCCAGATGCTCGAAAAAACTCTTGAATCTCGGGTCAATTGTTTTCCCATACGTGGAAAAAATATTTCTCCCCAAGTATGAGAAAAATTCCCCACTTTGGAAAAATTTTTTTCCCATGTATGGGAAAATTATATTTTACTCCAAAACTTCCTACTTGAGAAAAATGTTTTTTCCCATGAATGGAAAATGTTTCCCATTTATGTGAAAAATTTCCCAAGTATGGGAAATCTATATTTTACTACAAATTTGGAAATCGTCCTTGAATCATTTTTTGAAACAACTTTTTCAACTCGTAGCATACTTTTGAATCTCGGGCTAACTTTTTTCCCATACCTGGAAAAAATTTTTTTCCCATTCTTGGGAAAAATATTTTTTCTCAAGTATGGGGAAAATTACCCAAGGATGGCAAAGTATTCCCAACTATGGGAAAATTATATTTTACTCCAAATTTGGAAATCGTCACCGAATCATTTTTTTTTAAACAACCTTTTCAACTCGTAGCATACTTTTGATTCTCGGGCCAATTTCATCCCATACCTGGGAAAATTTTTTTCCCCAAGTATGGGGAATATAAGCGAAGGATGGCAAATATTTTCCAGGTATGGGAAAAATTTCCCAAGTATGGGAAAATTATATTTTACTCCAAAATTTCCTGCCTGGGAAAAATATCTTTCCCACGTATTTGAAACATTTCCCAAGTATGGGAAAGTTATATTTTACTGCAAATTTTGAAAAAGGTCCCCGAATTTTTTTTTATAACGACCTACTTTTTGCTAGCCAGATACCCGAAAATACTTTCGGATCTCAAGCCATTTTTTTTTTACCATACTTGGGAATAATTTCCAAGGTATGGGAAAATTGTATTTTACTCTCAATTTGGAAATCGTCCCCGAATAATTCATTGAAACAACCTTTTCAACTATGCTTGGGAAAAATATCTTTTCCCAAGTATGGGGAAAATTTTCCAGGTATGGGAAAATTATATTTTACTCCAAATATTGAAATCGTCCCTGAATCATTTTTTGAAACGACCTTTTTAACTCGTAGCATACTTGTTGCTAGCCAGATGCTCGAAAATATCTTTGAGTCTTTGGCAAATTTTTTTCCACTTACTTGGGATTTTTTCCCAAATATGAGCAATATTTTTTCCCAAGTATGGGAAAATGATATTTCACTCAAAATTCGAAAATCGTCGCCAAATTATCTATTGAAACGACCTTTTCAACTGGTAGCCTACTTTTTGCTAGCCAGATACTCGAGAATACATTCAAATCTCAGGCAAATTTTATCCCAATTACTTGGGATTTTTTCGCATACGCGGAATAAATATTTTCCGCAATTACGGGAAAATCTACCCTAGTATGGGAAATATTTTTCCTCAAGTATGGGAAAATTGTATTTACTACAAATTTCGAGATCGTCCCGGGATCATTATTTTGAAACGTCTTTCCCAACTCGTAGCATACTTTTTGATAGCCTGATGCTCCAAAATACTTGTTAATCTCAGGACATTTTTTTTTCACTTACTTGGGATTTTTCCCCATACGTGAAAAAATAATTTTTCCCCAAGTATGGGAAAAATTATTCAAGTATGGGAAGTTTTTTTCCCAAGTATGGAAAAATCTTCCCAAGTATGGGAAAAATATATTTTACTAGAAATTTGTAAATCGTCCCCGAATTATTTTTTAAAACGACCCCTTCGACTCGTAGCCTACTTTTCCCTAGCGAGATGCTCAAAAATACATTCAAATCTCAGGCCAATTTTTTCCCCCATGGGAAACATATTTTTTCCCAAGTATGGAAAAAATTCCCCACTTGAGAGAATTATTTTTTCCCATGTATGGGAAAATTATATTTTCCTCAAAAATTTTCAATTTCGGAAAAATATTTTTTCCCACGCATGGGAAAAATTTCCCAAGTATGGGAAAATTATATTTTACTCCAAATTGGTGAATCGTCCCCCAATAATTTTTTTGAAATATCCGCTTCAATTCGTAGCATACTTCTTGCTAGCCAGATGCTCGAAAATACTTTTGAATCTCAGGCCAATCTTTTTTCCATACTTGGGAAACATATTTTTCCGCAAGTATGGGAAAAATTTTCCCACCCGAGAAAAAATATTTTTTCCCATGTATGGGAAAAATTGTCCAAGTATGGTAAAATTATATTTTACTCCAAAATTTTTTACTTCGGAAAAATATTATCTCCCACGTATGGGAAAATTGTATTTTACTCCAAACTTGGAAATCGTGTCCGAATTGTTTTTCGCAACGACCTTTTCGACTCGTAGCATACTTCCTGCTAGCCAGATGCTCGAAAATACCTTTATGTCTGAGGCAATTTTTTTTTTTCACCTGTCCATGCATCCTTGTAATGAAAAAAAAATTTAACCGTCCTATCACCGTAATTTCGAGTTATTCCGGATTTCAATCAATTATTTAACTTCCCTCATGTATGCTCTGTCTATGAAAGTTTCTCGTTCAAGATTGCAAGGGAAATTCGTAACTTTACCCACGTATGGGAAATTATATTTTGCTCCCAATTTCCAAATTGTTCCTACATCACTTTTTCAAATGAACTTATGTATTTGTTGCATAATTTTTGCCAGCCAGACGCTCAAAATGATCATGAAAACTCAGGCCACTTTTTTTCCACCTGTCCATGTATGCATGTTATGAAAAATCTTATTTCAAGAAATCCTGTCAATATAAGGTCGAGTCGTTCCGGATTTCGAATAGCTATTCCACTCTTTTTTTCATTTCTTCGCCTATAAAGTTTATCCGTCGATTTTGTTGCGGAAAACAATATTTTCTCCCAAGTATGGGAAAAATTCCGCAAGTGTGGGAAAAGTTTTCCACGTATGGGAAAAAGATCGCTTCATTCCGGATTTCGGATATTCATTCTACTCTTGTTATCATTGCTTCTCTTATAAAATGTTCTCGTCGATTTTGACGAGAAGAAAAAGTATGGGAAAATTTTTTTCCACTCCGATTCTGAAATTCGTACCCTTATCTCAGATAATTCTCGTCGAAGCGACCCATTTTACTTGCAGTGCCCCTGTCGCCTCGCCACATCCCCAACGACTACCCTCAAAACTCAGTCGATTTATTTTTAATCTATCCACTGATCCGTGGTACGAAAATAATTACTTAAAAATCCTTCGTATAACCTTAAGGACCGGCAGTAACGGATATTAAACCATTACTCCACGTTTCTTATCAACGCTTTCCCTATAAAAGTTCCCAAGTGATGATGACCTCGAGCAAAATAAAATGTACCCAAGTATGGGAAAATTATATTTCACTCCGAATTTTAGAATCATCCCCGAATCATTTTATACAAATGACCTTTTCAACTCGTAGCACATACCTTTTGCTATCCGGATGCTTGGAAGTATCATTAAAACTCAGGCCAGTTTCTTTTGTACTGCCCATGCATGCATATATAAATAAAAAAATTTAAGCCATTCTATCACCATAAGTTCGAGTCATTCCGGATATCGAATGTTGTGTTTTTGGAATGATTTTATAAATTATCAAAACTTTTTTTCATAATTATTGTTTTGTTACATTCTATTGATTAATTACTTATACGTATTTTTATTACTAAGCATTTCCATTTTTTCATTAACAATTCATAATTGATACCTACAATTTTTTTATTCGTTCTCAATATTGCTCGAAAAATATGTTAAAATTTTATACCGCAATTTGTATATTATGAATTTTGTAACCTTGGATAACAAGCAGTCCGATCACGAAGTTCATATTTTTAAACCTTCACAGGTGAAGAAAATCATTGGCGCATCATAAAAAATATTGCAATACGGTTAGGGACCAAAATAACCCCACAGCCGTATTTGTTTCATTTATTGGCTTTCGGTAACGAGCAGCCCGACAACGAGCTTCATACTTTGCAACCTTAGGAGGTGAAGCTAATCGCTAGCGCTGCATGAAAAATCGTAAAATATTATTCGGGACGAAAAAAACTCCATGGCCACTTTCTTTTCATTTCGTAACCTTGGACAATCGAGCATTCCGATTGCGAGGTTTAAACATTTCACCCTTAAGGGGTAAAATAATTCGCAAGACCTGCATGAAAAATCTTGGGATATGATGAAGTACTTCGTTCGAATATTTTTTTTCTTCAGTGCGATTTTTTTTTTAATAAAAATTTTACAAATACCAACTTTTTAGATTATGGGCAATGGCAAGCATTTATATTTAACATATTCTTATAATACTTACCTTTTTCAGTAATTAATATTCGTAGTATTTGGATTTAGCGTGCGGACGCGTTTCCCCCTTCGTACCATCATACGTTCCGTTTCAAGACGTTCTCGGGCGTTTTGACTTATAAAAGGTTAGTAAGCAATATGAACAATAACAATTCCAACTGCGAGTTGGGTGATTTGAAATTATCTGACGACTTTTCGTGTTAAACTATAACAATGCTAGATGTATACTACTTGACAACTGCCAGTTCAATGATTTCCATTTATTTGACAACTTTTTGTTTTTGGTTTTGACATCTTTTTGTAAGGTCATACAAAATGATGCAAGGAAATGCACTTGTCTCAAGTATTCGTAACACAATTTATTTTTTTTTTTTGGGGACTTGGCTTATTTTTTCAAAATTATTAATCATATAAATAATGTCTTTTCATAGAAATTTAATATCAGAATGAAATAAATATTGGCATTTTTTAAAAACATTTTGGAATTTCATTATTTAATATACATCTATATATATTTCTGTGCTTGTATTTCGACGTGATGGCCGCAAAAAAGAAAGAATAAAAGTATAAATACGTTTACTGAAGTGTTTAATATGCAAACATCTATGGTTACTTAAGAGGTATCACCACTGTAAAAACAAAATAAAAGCGCTGTTTTCATAATTTTTTTTTTAGGCGGAAGAAAAGGTAATACGATAATAACATTTGAGGAAGTTATTAGGCATATATTTAAGTATAATACAAACATTTATTATCAATAAATATTCAAAAATGGCGACACTGGAGCCATTCTCGCGAGAATGTTAAATCTAAAAAAATAAAAAACAAGACCGACGAGATCGAGCATTCGTTCCACTGCAGCACCGATGGCATTGAGGTAACAATTTTTTTCTTAATAATCGGTCCAATACCCCTCCTTTTCTATAACTTTCTGCATCCTTCTGGGCATGGAGTTGACCAGATTTTGGGTGTAATCGATTCTTCTGGATAGCTGATTCCACTTTTCGTGGACGTGTGCACAGAGACCTTCGCGGGTGCGATCCTCACCCGAGCGCCAATCCCTAACCATCATGCCTTAGAATACATAATATTTATACAGTTATTAAATCGTGTACCCGTTCATAATAGTCTGAAGACTTTTGTGGAAAAATTACTTTTTTTTTGTTTACTTCAACTTTAAAATAAAAACTTACTCCACACGTTCTCGATTGGATTCAAGTCCGGAGACTTGCTGGGCCAGTTCAATACATGGACCTCCGGATGCCGGTGGAACCAAGCCATCGTTTCCCGAGACGTGTGCACGGCTGAATTATCCTGCATGAATATTATATTGGGATATTCCTCGGCAGGAAATCGAGCGCGTGCACACGGGAGCATAATTTCGTCTAATATATCGACGTACTCTTGAGAGTTCATCCTCGGGGAGATTTCGGTCAATTCCAAGAGGCCGGCGGATGACATGCACCCCCAGAAACCACATGTTATTCGCCCACTCCATTGCTTTTCCACGACATATCTCGGGTCTAGGGCATGTTCTTTCCCTCGTGGCCGATACACGTATTGCCGTGAGTCATCAGAAGACTTGAAGACCTACACATTAATAGAAAATAATTTCTTCTTCAATCGTATACTTACTTTTTTTACCAACTTTCAACTACTTTTTATTCTCCAATGCGTATGGAATTTATTTTGCGACTTTTCAAATTAACATGTCGCATGGCCAATGGAAAAATGTCCTAAGCGATACTTTCAAGCCCTCTTTCAATTCTTGAAGCCAAAAGGGCGTGTATATATATAGGGGATTCCAAGCAGATTTACCTAGGTCATGATCCTGACCATTTTAGATTAATCTGATTTTTTTTCTGACTAACCTCAACATAAAAAAGACAAAGAAAATTTTCAAAAATTATTTTTTCGCAATTTTTTCTTTGTAAAAAATGATCTCGGAAACGCCGTTTTTTTTAAATTAATTAGGTAAATTCACTGATCTCAAACGATAATTTTAAGACTAGATTGAGGAGTGGCACTCCTGTTTTTTCGATAATTTTCAAAGGAATGTGAATAATAAATGTCAGCAATTTCAACGCAAGTTGTGATTTTTTGCCTTTTTTCTCAAAATCTCTCATAAATGAATAATGATACATCATAATTATTTTTGAAATCCATTTATTATGAACTAGCAAAAAAAAAATTTGAAAAATAATGTTTCTCAAAATTTTTTTTTTCGAGTACTTTTCTATTTATACATCATTCAAATGATCTCGAAAACGCCGCTTTTTTTTTGAATTGGGTGAACTCACTGATCTCGAACGATGATTGTAAGACCAGAATGGGAGTGGAGCTCCTGTTTTTTCTATTTTTTTCAAAGGAATGTAAATAACGAATGTCAATAATTTCAACGCAAATTGTGATTTTATTGTCTTTTTTTCTCAAAATCCCTCATCAATAAATAATAATACGTCATAACTGTTTTTTTTTTTTGCTACTTCATAAGAAATACCTTTAGAAAAAAGTTATGACGTAATGTTATTTATTTACGTGAGATTTTGAGAGAAGAGACAAAAAACAATTTGTGTTGAAATTATTGACATTCATTATTTACATTCCGTTGAAAAAAAAATAGAAATAACAGGAGTTCCACTCCCACTCTGGTCGTAAAATCATCGTTTGAGATCAGTGCTGAATTCACCCAATTAAAGAAAATTGGGGTTTTCGAGATAATTTGAATGATGTATTAAAAAAAAGTACTCGAAAAAAAAATTTGGAAAATCATTATTTTTCAAATTTTTTTTTTTTTGATACTTCATAATAAATAGCTTTAAAAAGCAATTATGACGTATCATTATTCATTTGTGAGAGATTTTGAGTAAAAATACAAAAGAAATCACAACTTCCGTTGAAATTATTGACATTTATTATTTACATTCCTTTGAAAAAAAATAGAAAAAACAGGAGTTGCACTACCATTTTGGTTTTAAAATTATCGTTTGACATCGGCGAATTTACCCAATTATTAAAAAAAAAATACTTGAGAAAAAAATTATTTCTGCTAGTTCATAAGAATTACTTTCAAAAACAATTATGACGTATCATTATTCATTTACGAGAGATTTTGAGAAAAAAGGCAAAAAAAAATACAACTCGCGTTGAAATTACTGACATTTATTATTTACATTCCTTTGAAAAAAAATAGAAAAAACAGGAGTTCCACTCCTATTCTAGTATTGAAATCATTGCTTGAGATCAGTGAATTCACCCATTTTTTTCCAAAAAAAAGTGGCGTTTTAGAGATACTTTGAATAGTGTATTAAAAAAATAGCATTCAAAAACAATTATGACGCATAATTATTCGCTTACGAGAGATTTCGAGAAAAAAGGAAAAAAAAAATTACAACTTGCGTTGAAATTACTGAAATTTATTATTTATATTCCATTGAAAAAAATAGAAAAAACAGGATTTCCACTCCCATCCTGATCTTAAAATTATCGTTTCAGATCAGTGAACTCATACAATTTTTTTTAAACAAAAAAATGCCTTACTTGAGATAATTTTAATGTTGTATAGAAAAAAAAATTTTTGAAAAACAAATAATTGGAAATTTTTTTGTCTTGTTTCGGTTGAGGTTAGTCGGACAAAAAATCAGAAGAATCTTAAATGGTCAGGGTCATGGCCCAGATAAATCTGCTTGGAATCCCCCATAATTTTTTTTTTTTTTTCTCGTCATTCGACGAGGAAGCCTTTTAAACGGGAAAAAAATAGAAAATACAAATATAAAAACAAAAAACTACAAGAAAAAGGGCCTAAACGCCAGAGACATGCTCGTAGCTGTTAAGGAAGATTGGTTGAGCTTATGCCAAAAGGGCTTATCCACCAAAAATTTGTAACTCTCGAAGAATATTATATATATATAAATATTTTTGGCGGACACGCCTTTCTGGCATTAACTTTATGGAAAAAATCATGCTCACTGATGGCAAAATGGCGATTCCGCCCAAAATATCCATTA
Organism: Rhorus exstirpatorius; assembly: GCA_963564615.1. NCBI lineage: Eukaryota > Metazoa > Arthropoda > Insecta > Hymenoptera > Ichneumonidae > Rhorus > Rhorus exstirpatorius. Next base: position 509,865 of record OY751316.1, read on the forward strand.
ATCACAATGATCATAATGACAATAATAATAATATTAATAATATTATGACTAGTAATATCACATTATTAAAGGAATCGGTACAACTTGGCTTACAAAATTCTAAGTACCCCATAATTAATTTATTGTTCAAACAAACTTTATTTAACATAAAACAATTTTTTTTTTTTTCGAAATTTGGTTTTTTGGTTCTTTTTTATACTTTCAATAAATTCCGTTTCGTCTCGTATTTTACCCACTAATGCTGAAAATAATGGGGGGTTAATGGCTGTCATAATAATTTTAAAATGTTTAAAATCGTCCTAAATCACAGAAAATCGAAAGATACCATCATGACATTTTTCCCCGTAAATCTATCATAAAATATGAATTTATAATATTCCTTTTAGATTTTTAAACTTGGAAGCATTTTTTCAATATTCAGCTGTTGCAACCACATATACCTAATCACCATAGTGGTTACAAAATTTGAAAATACTTTTTTTACAATTTTTTCACACTCACAGAAGACCCAAATATATTTAAATATGATATATTTATATATTTTTGGCGGATACGCCTTTCTTGCGTTATATTTATGGAAAAAAAGACGCGCTGACTGACCCCAAAAGGGCGTGTTCGCAAAAATTCAAAGTTCGCTCTTCTGTGAGCGTGAAAAAATGTAAAAAAATTATTTTTCACATTTTTTCACCACCATGCTAAGTAGCTATAGGGGCTGTAACAGCTACAAAAAATTGCCAAGTTAAAAAATGTGAAAATAATTTTTAAAAATTAATATATTTTGGCAAATTTACGAAAAAAAATTCAATGCTGTTTCCTTTCCATTTTCTGTGGTTTTGGACGATTTTAAACATTTTTAAAGTTCTATGATAGCCATTAACCCCCATTATCTCAAGATGTAATGATCAGATTGAGATGAAAGAAAAAAAATTATTACTTGGTGTCGAGACGCTACCGCGTCTGTTGATGCGACAGCAAAGGATAGGAGACTTAATAGCTGAGTATTGTGTCAATATTGTCCAATAATTTTTTTATTTCATTTTACTTAAATTCATAGTAATATAATAGTTTACGATATTAATGTTAATCTAACCTTTTCGTCTGACCATATTACAGCCGCCCATTCGGCATCCCAGCGTAAATGGTTTTGAGCAAACGCCATCCTCTCGTTACGGTGCTCATCCGAGAGCGGTGTTTTCTTGTAAGGTCGGTGTGCCGTGATTTTCATAGAGTCGAGTCGTCGAGCAACGGTTCTCCGTGAAATCGGTAGACCCGTTTCCTCCAACACCTTACACGCGGTGGTGAACGGGTTCCTTGTTACAACATCCCGTATACCCTCCTCTTGTTCCGGGGTAGTTTTTTTCGGGCGTTTATTTTTTTTCCGGTGGTCCGCTAACGCGGCATCGCCACCTTCTTCATACTTCCTAATCCACAGCCGTACGGTCTTAATATTACACCCGATTGTTCTTCTGATCTCAGCTGCTGAATTCCCACTCTCCCACATACCAATAATGCGCCCACGAATTTGGCAATTATAATTCGCATAATGGTGTCTTTCTTCGGGGACGGGTGGAGCACAAGCTGGCCGAGGAGAATCTGGAGCCTCTCCATCGGGCTCGATATCGACCACGTTGTCCGGCTCGATGTCTACCTCGAGAGGAAGCGGAGGTACATCCATTGTCGAGTCTCGCGAATATCACGAAGAAAAAAAAAAAAAAAAAAAAAAAAAAAAAAAAAAAAAAAAAAAAAAAAAAAACACGAGAAAAAAACACGAAAATCACGAAAAGTATGAAGATTATGAAAAATGTCACGAAAATCACGAAAAATGTCACAAAAATAACGATAACAACACACGAAAAATAACGAACGAGAACCCACGATATACACAAAAATAAAACACGAAAAAATACACGGAAATAACGACAAGAAAGCAGGGAAGAAATATTTGTAACTCGACAAGTTCACAGTTGCACCGACCAAAAACGAATAATATTATCGTCTCTGCTTCGTTAGCTTAATGTGTTTATCGCAACGTCGTTCATTTTTTTTCGATCTTACCAATTTTTTTCCAATGCTTCTCAGATGCCTCGATATTAAACGAAATATGCTCAGCAAAAGAAAACGGCATAATCACACGAGGCAACCAATTAATGAGAAAAAAACATATAAATTGTTGCTATTCATAAACGAAATTATGTGTGAGGTATTAACACATAATTATTATATTATTATACACCAATTTCAATGACAGAAGAAAAGCGAGACTATGATTATTAATTATTCATTGTATTATATTTAAATTCGATCTCCCTCTATATCAATATCGATTGCCTTCATAACATGTCGTTACATCGCCAACATTCCATAATTTTCAGGAGGAGGGGCCTTCAAAGATCGATAGGCTCTAACCGTTGTAAGAAAAATGAGACGATTTTCCGAATTTGGCAGAGTATTTTTCTATTCTTCATGTTTTAATTAACACCGACAATGACAATAGGGTGGGGGAGCCTGATAAAATTGAAGGGGGGGTTCCTGAATTAGCACAATAAAAATTTCATTTTTTAATGGACTTTCTAATTATTCAGGAATGTATACTTTTTTCCTTGAAAACAATATATTCGCAGCGACAATAATGATTTCCTGTTGAAGGGACCTACAACATTTGAGAGGATAATGTTAAAAAGCCACGGGCAAAAATACGTCGTCACGCCACAATAGAATTCGATAAAACATGTCTATGGACAGACGTGTTGTAAAAAAAATTCCAACGAGCTTAAGAACTAACCATTATCCATTTCGAACCATTGTTCTACTTCCCCTACGAACGCTTTACGATGGTACAAATTGACCGATGGAAATAATGTCGAGAAATAAGAATTTGACCCAATTGTGGAAAATTTAATTTTCACTTGAATTCTTGTATACATCCCCTAATCTAAAATAATAATTTTCCAAGTGATATGCATGATTTGCAAGATACTTTTCGCCGGCCATTCCAATTTGATTGAGACGGCCTATGCATCCAAGGCATGAGAAAGAAAAACTTGAAATAAATACTGTGACATCAAGGACGAGCCATTTCAGAATTTAAATAAAGTTTCTATTTCCATCGTACAAGGTTTTTTTTTATGTGATAATTGACCGATGGAGATAATGTAGAGAAAAATTGTTTTTTCTCGACATTCTATTGAGATATTTATCACCACCAAGATGCTGTTAACCATCGTCAAGACTGAAATGAATTTTATTACACTACTCTACCTACTCAAGCCATGAAATTTTTTTTTATCCAATTCCTCAAGGACGATAAATTTTAGATAATTGTGAAAATTGACAGAAACGGATAATGTCGAGTAACAATAATTTGACCCAAGTATAGGGAAATTATTTTGTACCCATATTTAGGAAATCGTCCCGTAATCTCAGAAACTTTATTTTCAAATTACCTATTCAATTAATGGCATACTTTTCGCTCGAAAGATGCTCAAAAATATAGTCAAAACTCGATCCAATGTTTTTTCCCCTACCCATACATACATGCAGGACCAGCACTTTCGGATTTCGAAGCATTATTCCTATTTTTTTTTTATCGATACTCTTATTATAGAAGCATCCAGATTGAGACGATGTCGATAAATAATAATTTTATCCAGCTATGGTAAAATTATTTATTATTCTCATTTTCGAAATTGGCTAGGATACTCATCTCGGATCAATTTGTCAAAAATTACCTTTATGACCCTTGGGATCATTTTTGCTAGGCAGAAGCTGAGAACTTCACTACGATCCAACCGAATGTTATTTAATCTGTCTACGGATCTAAGTCATGAGAAAAAAAGAACACTTAGTTAGTTAGAATAATTCGTATAACCACAAGGACAAGCCATTTCGGATCTTGGATAAACTTTTCACTTTCCTCGTGGAAGGTCTCTTCGTTGTGAAAATTGACACATGGAGAGAATCTCGAGAATCAATAATTTTTCCCATTTATGGGAATATTTTTTTTTACTCCGATTGTGGACATCGTCCCCTCAACTCAGATAATTTTAATCCAAGTGACCTATTGGACTCGTGGCGTACTTTCTGCTACTCAGATGCTCAAAAATACCGTCTAAGCAGTCCAATTATTTTAAAACTGTCCATGCATCCGTGTGATAAGAATAATAATTTTTAAAAAATTAATTTCAACCCGATAGCTGCAAACACATAACGCGTGTGTCCTCTGTTGTCACGTGTAGTAGTGAAATATAGATTGTAATGTTGTTACTTTCATAATTTATAACATCTACAATACTTTTGATTGTAAGAGTGATTTTTGTAATGAATAAATGGTAAATCAAATTCATTATACTTGTAAATCAGATTCATTAAAGTTGAACAATTTATATTAAACATCCTATACATTTTTGACATAGGGCTTCGGATTTCGAAGAGTATTGCACATGAGGGTCAAAACCCTCATGTACTCGCCATGGTCTAGGCTATAAGGAGCATCCACCGTGATATCGATGAACCCTGAAATAGTAAAAGAAATGTATGGAGTGCAATTTTTGATACGCAAAATCTGTAAATCATGCAAGCAAGATGGGTAACAATTCTGAAACTTTTCATGCATAATCACCAAGCCAATATGAGGTAAAAAGTAGATATTCCTGTTGCATGTGCTTTCATTATCAATACATCTTTAATATTGCCTTTTGATCTTCATCACCCGTGATCAAAATATTTAAAAAGCTTGAGACGCACAAGAAAAGTTAAAGATGACTGTACTCAAATAATAAATTATGGAAGTAGAATGATGTGAAAAGTGAGTGGGAATCGGCCAAATGAAATATACATCTGAATGCTATTTCTTGTTTATTTTTAATTTTTTTAATTTTTTTATCAACAGCTAATAATAGCCAAAAATACATCAAAAAAGCAAAGCCCTTAATATTCCATAAAAACATAAAAATGAATTGAAAATAATGATCGTCCTGGTTTTCATATAACCCATTCGTTTTATAAATCACGACCTTCAGTAAAACGGACATGTCGAAAAAAAAGTTATATTATTCGTGCATAATAAAGCATTTGTCCGATTTTTAAATGTTTTTAGTTTATTCCAAACAAAAATTTACGCTGCTTTACTATGAGTGAATTATAAGTAATGATACATTCCTAGTCGCAGTGTCTCATTTAGAAATAATAATTTCGTAAGTGTAACTGACATAATATATGTTTTGCAACGTGATGAAACAAAAATGAATAACTGAGGAGCATTACAATTATTGACCCTCCACTGAAAACCATCATACTTCCTGTGAAATGATCTGTATGTAGTGTATTTCAACGTTCGATAATAATATAATCAGATTTATACCCATACCTCTCACAGCCTCGACAACACTGACGGGAATTTGGTGAAATCCACCTTTACCCGTTACCGTCATATTTTTTAATTCATCTTTCCCAACGATAAGCTTCATGAGCCGCCTACACATTTCTTTGGGGTTCGTCGACCATCTCCGTTTTATAATATCCAACTCAGCCCGTTTTATGTATACATTGGATCCAGGAAGAAGTTCAATCTATGCGAAAATGACACCAATGAAACTTCTATCATCCCTACAATGGACGAATATATCTTGAGCTTCAAACTCTCGGAGATACTCTGAGCACTAACTTCAAAAATCATTGAAACGGAGTGACTATCAACGACAGTCACTCCATTAGAGTGTAGAAAAAAAAAACGATAATTTTTTGGGTCAGAAAATTTGTAAAAAATTGCACAATGTCTAACATTTTTTTCTAATAAAAACTTCAAATGGATTTTATTATTATAATACATTTGGGCTATATTATCTATAAAGATAATATGGCCCACGTTTCACGCAAGAGCAATCGTTATAACGATTGTGTACTCTCAAACACCCTTACATGCACAAACTCACGTATGCACACTCATGACTCATATTCATACAGGAAATACAAGTAATTCGCAATGCGATCACTCATAAGGAAGGTATCCCATGTCGATCTCTCCGAATTTGATCTATTTAATATATGTTGCGGTTAATCGAAAACTAAGCAGTGCGCATTTTTTAATCGGCCATGAAGGGGGTGAAAGTACCCACCAAAGATGGAGGTGTAAACCATCAATTACGTTGTATCACCCATAAGAACATAATATTTATCAACGAAACCAACTGGGATATATCTGTCATGACGAGAAAGGAAAAATGTGATTTTCTCAATTATAAAAAAAATTTCAGGCGGTGAGCCACTCCTATATATTATTAAATGTATGCATAAAATGGTTAAATACGCATAACATATATATTCAGATGTTTTGACTTCAATTGAACGACTTTTTTCATACATTTAATCGTATTTAGGACTGGCTCACCCCCTCCCCCCCTTAATTTTTTTTAAAATTGAGAAAATTACATTTTGCATTTCTCCTTAAGAGACAATTCTTTCAGTTGGTTTGGTTATAAAATTTTATTTGGTTATGGGTGAAACAACAAAATTGATTCTTGACATCTTAATCTTTGGAGGCTACTTTAACTCCCTTAAACTGTTTTATGGCCAAAAAAAATGAGTGTCACTTAGTTTTCGATGCATTCCAACACATATTAACTAGATCAAAATCGAAGAGATCGACCTCGGATACCGTCCTTGTCAGTTTTCATTTATATATTATTATAATATACTTACAATACAATTGTTCGGGGAAGGCACATTTCCGCCGAGAAGAGAGGTTCCTTCATCCTCCGTGGATGGGCCCCCATATTCGTCGGAAATGAAATTATCTTGGACGTTACAGAACGTGTCCGTAATGCTCGGCAAGTCCTCTTGACGTCGAGGGAGCTCGTCCTCGCATCCAGATAGAGAGGGATCTTCGACGACCGCAGGTCCTTCGACAATTCGCCCTTCTTCGTCTATCACGAGTGTTTCAAGATATTCACGATTCGCTAATCGAAAAAATTGACGAACACAAGATTAATTTTGAGATTACATCGTTTGTTCAAAATGCACAATTCACAACACATAATTGAGGGATGCACAGAAGAACATTCTCTTATCATTCTGGTAAATCTTTGTAACGTGTGATTCATCAATATTTGTAGTACAGCATTATCGTCCAAGGAATGTTGCGGTACCTCTGGATTTGATAATAATATTAAATTGATAATTCAATACTTTGACTTTGGGTTGTTTTTACACGTTAGGAAAAGAGTTCACATATGAATTTATCATTCAGTCATTATAACTTTTGCTCATATTTAATATGAAAATAAAGTCCTGAGTTCCGCAAGCTTCGCTTTTAAGTTGAGATGTTGGGGAAAACAGTATATGCATAAAACGGTATTAGGATGTTCCATAATTAAAAGAAATAATAAAATAATTCAAGAAAGGCACTCTCAATATTGGTGCATATTTCTCCGGTTTCACGCGAGTTCTTGGCTGACGTAATGTAACGAGAAAAATGATGGAGAGTGAGAGATTTCCAAAATTTTTAAGGTTTAAATATATTTATATTTTAGAACTGAAGATCCCAACTACATGTTCAAATACTTCGTTCATGGCCGTTGACAATATCTTGTCTACATTCATTGCTACCATAATTACAGTTATTTGTTGAAAAAAATAGACTCACCGCTCTTTTCGATGATTTTTATCGGGTAAAAACGGTGGCCCCATTTTCCTACGACCTGTCCTCTGGCGTATGTTCTGATGGTATGCACCGGAATAACACTGCTTGTCTTGGGAATGACTGATGTCCACAATACCAATGCAAACATTTTTTCAAACACGATGGAATATCTTATCCGGCAAGTGACAGGTTCGACAGATGATATGGTTTTGGGCGATGCAAAAATTTGACAGAAGAGTATCAAAGAAAAAAAAATTTGATACTCTTCTGTCAAATTTTATATAAAATTTGACATGTCAACTTTTACTGTCGATCTTTTTCAAAGAAAAAAAAATTTGATACTCTTCTGTCAAATTTTATATAAAATTCGACAGATGATATGGTTTTGGGCGATGCAAAAATTTGACTGAAGAGTATCAAATTTTTCGAAGTAAAAAGATCGACAGTAAAAGTTGACATGTCGAATTTTATATAAAATTTGACAGAAGAGTATCAAATTTTTTTTTCTTTGAAAAAGATCGACAGTAAAAGTTGACATGTCAAATTTTATATAAAATTTGACAGAAGAGTATCAAATTTTTTTTTCTTTGATACTCTTCTGTCAAATTTTTGCATCGCCCAAAACCATATCATCTGTCGAACCTGTCACTTGCCGGATAAGATATTCCATCGTGTTTGAAAAAATGTTTGCATTGGTATTGTGGACATCAGTCATTCCCAAGACAAGCAGTGTTATTCCGGTGCATACCATCAGAACATACGCCAGAGGACAGGTCGTAGGAAAATGGGGCCACCGTTTTTACCCGATAAAAATCATCGAAAAGAGCGGTGAGTCTATTTTTTTCAACAAATAACTGTAATTATGGTAGCAATGAATGTAGACAAGATATTGTCAACGGCCATGAACGAAGTATTTGAACATGTAGTTGGGATCTTCAGTTCTAAAATATAAATATATTTAAACCTTAAAAATTTTGGAAATCTCTCACTCTCCATCATTTTTCTCGTTACATTACGTCAGCCAAGAACTCGCGTGAAACCGGAGAAATATGCACCAATATTGAGAGTGCCTTTCTTGAATTATTTTATTATTTCTTTTAATTATGGAACATCCTAATACCGTTTTATGCATATACTGTTTTCCCCAACATCTCAACTTAAAAGCGAAGCTTGCGGAACTCAGGACTTTATTTTCATATTAAATATGAGCAAAAGTTATAATGACTGAATGATAAATTCATATGTGAACTCTTTTCCTAACGTGTAAAAACAACCCAAAGTCAAAGTATTGAATTATCAATTTAATATTATTATCAAATCCAGAGGTACCGCAACATTCCTTGGACGATAATGCTGTACTACAAATATTGATGAATCACACGTTACAAAGATTTACCAGAATGATAAGAGAATGTTCTTCTGTGCATCCCTCAATTATGTGTTGTGAATTGTGCATTTTGAACAAACGATGTAATCTCAAAATTAATCTTGTGTTCGTCAATTTTTTCGATTAGCGAATCGTGAATATCTTGAAACACTCGTGATAGACGAAGAAGGGCGAATTGTCGAAGGACCTGCGGTCGTCGAAGATCCCTCTCTATCTGGATGCGAGGACGAGCTCCCTCGACGTCAAGAGGACTTGCCGAGCATTACGGACACGTTCTGTAACGTCCAAGATAATTTCATTTCCGACGAATATGGGGGCCCATCCACGGAGGATGAAGGAACCTCTCTTCTCGGCGGAAATGTGCCTTCCCCGAACAATTGTATTGTAAGTATATTATAATAATATATAAATGAAAACTGACAAGGACGGTATCCGAGGTCGATCTCTTCGATTTTGATCTAGTTAATATGTGTTGGAATGCATCGAAAACTAAGTGACACTCATTTTTTTTGGCCATAAAACAGTTTAAGGGAGTTAAAGTAGCCTCCAAAGATTAAGATGTCAAGAATCAATTTTGTTGTTTCACCCATAACCAAATAAAATTTTATAACCAAACCAACTGAAAGAATTGTCTCTTAAGGAGAAATGCAAAATGTAATTTTCTCAATTTAAAAAAAAATTAAGGGGGGGAGGGGGTGAGCCAGTCCTAAATACGATTAAATGTATGAAAAAAGTCGTTCAATTGAAGTCAAAACATCTGAATATATATGTTATGCGTATTTAACCATTTTATGCATACATTTAATAATATATAGGAGTGGCTCACCGCCTGAAATTTTTTTTATAATTGAGAAAATCACATTTTTCCTTTCTCGTCATGACAGATATATCCCAGTTGGTTTCGTTGATAAATATTATGTTCTTATGGGTGATACAACGTAATTGATGGTTTACACCTCCATCTTTGGTGGGTACTTTCACCCCCTTCATGGCCGATTAAAAAATGCGCACTGCTTAGTTTTCGATTAACCGCAACATATATTAAATAGATCAAATTCGGAGAGATCGACATGGGATACCTTCCTTATGAGTGATCGCATTGCGAATTACTTGTATTTCCTGTATGAATATGAGTCATGAGTGTGCATACGTGAGTTTGTGCATGTAAGGGTGTTTGAGAGTACACAATCGTTATAACGATTGCTCTTGCGTGAAACGTGGGCCATATTATCTTTATAGATAATATAGCCCAAATGTATTATAATAATAAAATCCATTTGAAGTTTTTATTAGAAAAAAATGTTAGACATTGTGCAATTTTTTACAAATTTTCTGACCCAAAAAATTATCGTTTTTTTTTTCTACACTCTAATGGAGTGACTGTCGTTGATAGTCACTCCGTTTCAATGATTTTTGAAGTTAGTGCTCAGAGTATCTCCGAGAGTTTGAAGCTCAAGATATATTCGTCCATTGTAGGGATGATAGAAGTTTCATTGGTGTCATTTTCGCATAGATTGAACTTCTTCCTGGATCCAATGTATACATAAAACGGGCTGAGTTGGATATTATAAAACGGAGATGGTCGACGAACCCCAAAGAAATGTGTAGGCGGCTCATGAAGCTTATCGTTGGGAAAGATGAATTAAAAAATATGACGGTAACGGGTAAAGGTGGATTTCACCAAATTCCCGTCAGTGTTGTCGAGGCTGTGAGAGGTATGGGTATAAATCTGATTATATTATTATCGAACGTTGAAATACACTACATACAGATCATTTCACAGGAAGTATGATGGTTTTCAGTGGAGGGTCAATAATTGTAATGCTCCTCAGTTATTCATTTTTGTTTCATCACGTTGCAAAACATATATTATGTCAGTTACACTTACGAAATTATTATTTCTAAATGAGACACTGCGACTAGGAATGTATCATTACTTATAATTCACTCATAGTAAAGCAGCGTAAATTTTTGTTTGGAATAAACTAAAAACATTTAAAAATCGGACAAATGCTTTATTATGCACGAATAATATAACTTTTTTTTCGACATGTCCGTTTTACTGAAGGTCGTGATTTATAAAACGAATGGGTTATATGAAAACCAGGACGATCATTATTTTCAATTCATTTTTATGTTTTTATGGAATATTAAGGGCTTTGCTTTTTTGATGTATTTTTGGCTATTATTAGCTGTTGATAAAAAAATTAAAAAAATTAAAAATAAACAAGAAATAGCATTCAGATGTATATTTCATTTGGCCGATTCCCACTCACTTTTCACATCATTCTACTTCCATAATTTATTATTTGAGTACAGTCATCTTTAACTTTTCTTGTGCGTCTCAAGCTTTTTAAATATTTTGATCACGGGTGATGAAGATCAAAAGGCAATATTAAAGATGTATTGATAATGAAAGCACATGCAACAGGAATATCTACTTTTTACCTCATATTGGCTTGGTGATTATGCATGAAAAGTTTCAGAATTGTTACCCATCTTGCTTGCATGATTTACAGATTTTGCGTATCAAAAATTGCACTCCATACATTTCTTTTACTATTTCAGGGTTCATCGATATCACGGTGGATGCTCCTTATAGCCTAGACCATGGCGAGTACATGAGGGTTTTGACCCTCATGTGCAATACTCTTCGAAATCCGAAGCCCTATGTCAAAAATGTATAGGATGTTTAATATAAATTGTTCAACTTTAATGAATCTGATTTACAAGTATAATGAATTTGATTTACCATTTATTCATTACAAAAATCACTCTTACAATCAAAAGTATTGTAGATGTTATAAATTATGAAAGTAACAACATTACAATCTATATTTCACTACTACACGTGACAACAGAGGACACACGCGTTATGTGTTTGCAGCTATCGGGTTGAAATTAATTTTTTAAAAATTATTATTCTTATCACACGGATGCATGGACAGTTTTAAAATAATTGGACTGCTTAGACGGTATTTTTGAGCATCTGAGTAGCAGAAAGTACGCCACGAGTCCAATAGGTCACTTGGATTAAAATTATCTGAGTTGAGGGGACGATGTCCACAATCGGAGTAAAAAAAAATATTCCCATAAATGGGAAAAATTATTGATTCTCGAGATTCTCTCCATGTGTCAATTTTCACAACGAAGAGACCTTCCACGAGGAAAGTGAAAAGTTTATCCAAGATCCGAAATGGCTTGTCCTTGTGGTTATACGAATTATTCTAACTAACTAAGTGTTCTTTTTTTCTCATGACTTAGATCCGTAGACAGATTAAATAACATTCGGTTGGATCGTAGTGAAGTTCTCAGCTTCTGCCTAGCAAAAATGATCCCAAGGGTCATAAAGGTAATTTTTGACAAATTGATCCGAGATGAGTATCCTAGCCAATTTCGAAAATGAGAATAATAAATAATTTTACCATAGCTGGATAAAATTATTATTTATCGACATCGTCTCAATCTGGATGCTTCTATAATAAGAGTATCGATAAAAAAAAAATAGGAATAATGCTTCGAAATCCGAAAGTGCTGGTCCTGCATGTATGTATGGGTAGGGGAAAAAACATTGGATCGAGTTTTGACTATATTTTTGAGCATCTTTCGAGCGAAAAGTATGCCATTAATTGAATAGGTAATTTGAAAATAAAGTTTCTGAGATTACGGGACGATTTCCTAAATATGGGTACAAAATAATTTCCCTATACTTGGGTCAAATTATTGTTACTCGACATTATCCGTTTCTGTCAATTTTCACAATTATCTAAAATTTATCGTCCTTGAGGAATTGGATAAAAAAAAATTTCATGGCTTGAGTAGGTAGAGTAGTGTAATAAAATTCATTTCAGTCTTGACGATGGTTAACAGCATCTTGGTGGTGATAAATATCTCAATAGAATGTCGAGAAAAAACAATTTTTCTCTACATTATCTCCATCGGTCAATTATCACATAAAAAAAAACCTTGTACGATGGAAATAGAAACTTTATTTAAATTCTGAAATGGCTCGTCCTTGATGTCACAGTATTTATTTCAAGTTTTTCTTTCTCATGCCTTGGATGCATAGGCCGTCTCAATCAAATTGGAATGGCCGGCGAAAAGTATCTTGCAAATCATGCATATCACTTGGAAAATTATTATTTTAGATTAGGGGATGTATACAAGAATTCAAGTGAAAATTAAATTTTCCACAATTGGGTCAAATCGAGAGACTCGGTAGAGTCTCGGGACAAGTACATTTTCCCGCCGAGAGTCGACGAAGTATCTATTCCCGAGCCAACTCCGTAGACGCGCATTGGCTACCTTTATCATGCATTGTAAAACAAATTAATGAATAATCATAATTTCTAATCATAGTTTCATTACATAATTCGATAACGATCTACCGATTAATATCAGAATTAATTAAATCGCTCCACACGTTATCGAGTTTCATGACTTTCAAAATTTCATTGGGTCACTTTTATCTCACTTATCGTCTCCTCATCGTGTATGTCACGCAAGGCGAGTTTCTATGGCTCGTGTCACGCAAGGCGCGTTTATATGTACGAGATACACGAAGCGGCGAATGGAGATCCGCACTGCTAAACTTAGCCGCGTGGCGGCAGCATCATAGATTGCGCCTTTTGGCGGAGCTTTTGAATCTTTTCTATCGAAATAAACATTTGTATTGAAAAATGAGCTCTCCTCAAGAGAAAATATTACGAAATCAATTCAAAATAATACAATATTTTACCTAAATTAAAACACTAGTTGATAATTGAATTGAATTAACCCATTATGCGTAATTGTTGTGTTTCGTTGTGTAAAAGAGAGGGAACTTTTTCATTTCCAAAAGACGATAAACGTTGGAGTCGCGATAATTGGTATCACTCGGACACCAGAATTCTGGATCAGGATATAATTACTAATGCATGATGCATCTGATAATTGAAAACTATCACTGTCATCGTAGAAGAACAATCGAAAAAAAAAAATATTACATTATTATTTTAGAAATTTTAGTGATGCTATTTGCGAGATTATATACTTTTATTTATGTACCAAAAATTATATTTTTAATATCGCGTTCTTTTTTTATCAAATAACGTATTTTTTTTCAAGTAAACATATCTCTAAAAATATAGATCGCAGAAAAAAAATGATCCGAGGTAAAAGTTGTAGTTTTTCATCACCTTTTCAATGAAATCGGTATCATAATTTTATCGTCCTTGTAAACTAGATTTTTTTACGAAAATGTAAAAAATGTTTTTTTTCTTCGAAAAACACTACTTTTATTTTGCTGCCGAATTTACTCAACCTTCGGGCATGTGTGTAGATTTAGTAGAAAAATCGCCAGAATGGGAACGTCAACCCTTCTGGCTTAAAAAAACGATGCAGGTGATGCAAAAAATTGTTTATTTACGGGAGAGAGCGTTGTTCTGTTCGAAAAGAATAAAACGATGCTAGTCGAAAACTTATATTACAGAGCTATTGTTTCGCAAAAGAGTTCCATAATATAAATAAAATTTGAGAGACAAAAGTTGTAGACATTACCCAATGATTCCAAGTATTGGGAGCGATTTCTCCATCCTCATAGATACGAAACAATATAAATTATTCGTCAAACTGAATTTTTTCAAGGAAGGAATGTATGTATTCAGTGCCAACACAAAATAATCGATAGGTTTTTAGGAATAAAACATTTTCAGCAGGGTAATTCTCAGTTTTATACAATTTCACACGATTAGTTTTTTTTTTAGTCCAGAACCCCTGACGGTCCTATTCTGGAGATTTTTTTTTACCGAATCTACACGTGTGCCCAAAGGCTGAGTAAATTTTGCAGCAAAATAAAAGTGGTATTTCTTGAAGAAAAAAAAATGTTACTTTTTCATTGAAAAATTTAGTTTACAAGGATGATAAAATTATGACATGGATTTCATTAAAAAGATGATGAAAACTACATCTTTTACATAGAATACTTTTTTTGTGCGACGTATATTTTTAGAGATATTTCTACTTGAAAAAATATAATATTTCTAAAACGGTTATTGAAAAATCTGAAATAATTCACTCAAAGGCTCTTAAGGTAGTATCTCCACAGGATAGTTGAATTATGAAATGGTCGAAATTTGGCATACAGGTTATTTAATATGTCATCCGAACATCCGTGCAATTTAAATAAGCTTAACCATCCCGAACCCGAGATATTTTCACTCAAAGTTGGCTTGATTTACACGTAACATATGCGCCATGCATGCACGAAGAGTTAGTTATTAATTCTACCGTCAAAACTAAAAATAAGAAGTTGATGAAAAAAGAGAAGAAGCTAGAAAGGGATGTCACGAATAATGTGAAAACAATTCCAGGAAGATATACCATTTAGTTTTTGAGATATTGTACGTGAAAGAGATACGTCTATGAGCCTTGTTTCATGCGTGCTCGCTCATCGCACTTCGCCGTGCCTACGCTCCCGCTTATTCCCCGCCGCCGGTCGCGGAGATACTACCTTAACTAGTTTTACAAACTGGCAAAGTTTCGAAAATTTCGGGGAGAGTCGCAAAAAAGTGGCTGGTATGGTGGAGAAATGCTTCATATATATATATATCTCGCCTTAAAAATGTATTTATTTGTTTTAATAAAAAAAAGATCCTCGCGAAAGATCTAACAAAAAAAAAATTACTTTGAAAAAAGACGTGATATCACAATAAAAAACGCCTCCGGCGAAAAAAAATTGGACAAGTACATTTTAAGTATTTTTCCCCACACAAAAAGCATTGATATCGTTATACGGCCAAGTCATCGTCACGATTGAAAATAATGATGAAATATGTTCTTACATTATACTCTCTTTCACTTACAATATACCAATTGTAAAAAATTATCAAATAAATTCAAATCTCACGAAAAGTTATGACTTAAATTAAACCTTATGGCGGGGGTTTCATCAACATGAACAACACCTTTAAACTACATCCTTAAAAAAGTTATAAAATAAATCAAATGTCAAATTAAAACACAAGAACGAAATATAAGTAAGTACTTGGCACTACCGTGGTTTGACATCGAAATATATGTATCAAATGAAAGTAGCGCCAAGTACTTACTTATATTTCGTTCTGGTGTTTTAATTTGACATTTGATTTATTTTATAACTTTTTTAAGGATGTAGTTTAAAGGTGTTGTTCATGTTGATGAAACCCCCGCCATAAGGTTTAATTTAAGTCATAACTTTTCGTGAGATTTGAATTTATTTGATAATTTTTTACAATTGGTATATTGTAAGTGAAAGAGAGTATAATGTAAGAACATATTTCATCATTATTTTCAATCGTGACGATGACTTGGCCGTATAACGATATCAATGCTTTTTGTGTGGGGAAAAATACTTAAAATGTACTTGTCCAATTTTTTTTCGCCGGAGGCGTTTTTTATTGTGATTCTTATTTCTCGACATTATTTCCATCGGTCAATTTGTACCATCGTAAAGCGTTCGTAGGGGAAGTAGAACAATGGTTCGAAATGGATAATGGTTAGTTCTTAAGCTCGTTGGAATTTTTTTTACAACACGTCTGTCCATAGACATGTTTTATCGAATTCTATTGTGGCGTGACGACGTATTTTTGCCCGTGGCTTTTTAACATTATCCTCTCAAATGTTGTAGGTCCCTTCAACAGGAAATCATTATTGTCGCTGCGAATATATTGTTTTCAAGGAAAAAAGTATACATTCCTGAATAATTAGAAAGTCCATTAAAAAATGAAATTTTTATTGTGCTAATTCAGGAACCCCCCCTTCAATTTTATCAGGCTCCCCCACCCTATTGTCATTGTCGGTGTTAATTAAAACATGAAGAATAGAAAAATACTCTGCCAAATTCGGAAAATCGTCTCATTTTTCTTACAACGGTTAGAGCCTATCGATCTTTGAAGGCCCCTCCTCCTGAAAATTATGGAATGTTGGCGATGTAACGACATGTTATGAAGGCAATCGATATTGATATAGAGGGAGATCGAATTTAAATATAATACAATGAATAATTAATAATCATAGTCTCGCTTTTCTTCTGTCATTGAAATTGGTGTATAATAATATAATAATTATGTGTTAATACCTCACACATAATTTCGTTTATGAATAGCAACAATTTATATGTTTTTTTCTCATTAATTGGTTGCCTCGTGTGATTATGCCGTTTTCTTTTGCTGAGCATATTTCGTTTAATATCGAGGCATCTGAGAAGCATTGGAAAAAAATTGGTAAGATCGAAAAAAAATGAACGACGTTGCGATAAACACATTAAGCTAACGAAGCAGAGACGATAATATTATTCGTTTTTGGTCGGTGCAACTGTGAACTTGTCGAGTTACAAATATTTCTTCCCTGCTTTCTTGTCGTTATTTCCGTGTATTTTTTCGTGTTTTATTTTTGTGTATATCGTGGGTTCTCGTTCGTTATTTTTCGTGTGTTGTTATCGTTATTTTTGTGACATTTTTCGTGATTTTCGTGACATTTTTCATAATCTTCATACTTTTCGTGATTTTCGTGTTTTTTTCTCGTGTTTTTTTTTTTTTTTTTTTTTTTTTTTTTTTTTTTTTTTTTTTTTTTTTTTCTTCGTGATATTCGCGAGACTCGACAATGGATGTACCTCCGCTTCCTCTCGAGGTAGACATCGAGCCGGACAACGTGGTCGATATCGAGCCCGATGGAGAGGCTCCAGATTCTCCTCGGCCAGCTTGTGCTCCACCCGTCCCCGAAGAAAGACACCATTATGCGAATTATAATTGCCAAATTCGTGGGCGCATTATTGGTATGTGGGAGAGTGGGAATTCAGCAGCTGAGATCAGAAGAACAATCGGGTGTAATATTAAGACCGTACGGCTGTGGATTAGGAAGTATGAAGAAGGTGGCGATGCCGCGTTAGCGGACCACCGGAAAAAAAATAAACGCCCGAAAAAAACTACCCCGGAACAAGAGGAGGGTATACGGGATGTTGTAACAAGGAACCCGTTCACCACCGCGTGTAAGGTGTTGGAGGAAACGGGTCTACCGATTTCACGGAGAACCGTTGCTCGACGACTCGACTCTATGAAAATCACGGCACACCGACCTTACAAGAAAACACCGCTCTCGGATGAGCACCGTAACGAGAGGATGGCGTTTGCTCAAAACCATTTACGCTGGGATGCCGAATGGGCGGCTGTAATATGGTCAGACGAAAAGGTTAGATTAACATTAATATCGTAAACTATTATATTACTATGAATTTAAGTAAAATGAAATAAAAAAATTATTGGACAATATTGACACAATACTCAGCTATTAAGTCTCCTATCCTTTGCTGTCGCATCAACAGACGCGGTAGCGTCTCGACACCAAGTAATAATTTTTTTTCTTTCATCTCAATCTGATCATTACATCTTGAGATAATGGGGGTTAATGGCTATCATAGAACTTTAAAAATGTTTAAAATCGTCCAAAACCACAGAAAATGGAAAGGAAACAGCATTGAATTTTTTTTCGTAAATTTGCCAAAATATATTAATTTTTAAAAATTATTTTCACATTTTTTAACTTGGCAATTTTTTGTAGCTGTTACAGCCCCTATAGCTACTTAGCATGGTGGTGAAAAAATGTGAAAAATAATTTTTTTACATTTTTTCACGCTCACAGAAGAGCGAACTTTGAATTTTTGCGAACACGCCCTTTTGGGGTCAGTCAGCGCGTCTTTTTTTCCATAAATATAACGCAAGAAAGGCGTATCCGCCAAAAATATATAAATATATCATATTTAAATATATTTGGGTCTTCTGTGAGTGTGAAAAAATTGTAAAAAAAGTATTTTCAAATTTTGTAACCACTATGGTGATTAGGTATATGTGGTTGCAACAGCTGAATATTGAAAAAATGCTTCCAAGTTTAAAAATCTAAAAGGAATATTATAAATTCATATTTTATGATAGATTTACGGGGAAAAATGTCATGATGGTATCTTTCGATTTTCTGTGATTTAGGACGATTTTAAACATTTTAAAATTATTATGACAGCCATTAACCCCCCATTATTTTCAGCATTAGTGGGTAAAATACGAGACGAAACGGAATTTATTGAAAGTATAAAAAAGAACCAAAAAACCAAATTTCGAAAAAAAAAAAAATTGTTTTATGTTAAATAAAGTTTGTTTGAACAATAAATTAATTATGGGGTACTTAGAATTTTGTAAGCCAAGTTGTACCGATTCCTTTAATAATGTGATATTACTAGTCATAATATTATTAATATTATTATTATTGTCATTATGATCATTGTGATTAATGGATATTTTGGGCGGAATCGCCATTTTGCCATCAGTGAGCATGATTTTTTCCATAAAGTTAATGCCAGAAAGGCGTGTCCGCCAAAAATATTTATATATATATAATATTCTTCGAGAGTTACAAATTTTTGGTGGATAAGCCCTTTTGGCATAAGCTCAACCAATCTTCCTTAACAGCTACGAGCATGTCTCTGGCGTTTAGGCCCTTTTTCTTGTAGTTTTTTGTTTTTATATTTGTATTTTCTATTTTTTTCCCGTTTAAAAGGCTTCCTCGTCGAATGACGAGAAAAAAAAAAAAAAATTATGGGGGATTCCAAGCAGATTTATCTGGGCCATGACCCTGACCATTTAAGATTCTTCTGATTTTTTGTCCGACTAACCTCAACCGAAACAAGACAAAAAAATTTCCAATTATTTGTTTTTCAAAAATTTTTTTTTCTATACAACATTAAAATTATCTCAAGTAAGGCATTTTTTTGTTTAAAAAAAATTGTATGAGTTCACTGATCTGAAACGATAATTTTAAGATCAGGATGGGAGTGGAAATCCTGTTTTTTCTATTTTTTTCAATGGAATATAAATAATAAATTTCAGTAATTTCAACGCAAGTTGTAATTTTTTTTTTCCTTTTTTCTCGAAATCTCTCGTAAGCGAATAATTATGCGTCATAATTGTTTTTGAATGCTATTTTTTTAATACACTATTCAAAGTATCTCTAAAACGCCACTTTTTTTTGGAAAAAAATGGGTGAATTCACTGATCTCAAGCAATGATTTCAATACTAGAATAGGAGTGGAACTCCTGTTTTTTCTATTTTTTTTCAAAGGAATGTAAATAATAAATGTCAGTAATTTCAACGCGAGTTGTATTTTTTTTTGCCTTTTTTCTCAAAATCTCTCGTAAATGAATAATGATACGTCATAATTGTTTTTGAAAGTAATTCTTATGAACTAGCAGAAATAATTTTTTTCTCAAGTATTTTTTTTTTAATAATTGGGTAAATTCGCCGATGTCAAACGATAATTTTAAAACCAAAATGGTAGTGCAACTCCTGTTTTTTCTATTTTTTTTCAAAGGAATGTAAATAATAAATGTCAATAATTTCAACGGAAGTTGTGATTTCTTTTGTATTTTTACTCAAAATCTCTCACAAATGAATAATGATACGTCATAATTGCTTTTTAAAGCTATTTATTATGAAGTATCAAAAAAAAAAAAATTTGAAAAATAATGATTTTCCAAATTTTTTTTTCGAGTACTTTTTTTTAATACATCATTCAAATTATCTCGAAAACCCCAATTTTCTTTAATTGGGTGAATTCAGCACTGATCTCAAACGATGATTTTACGACCAGAGTGGGAGTGGAACTCCTGTTATTTCTATTTTTTTTTCAACGGAATGTAAATAATGAATGTCAATAATTTCAACACAAATTGTTTTTTGTCTCTTCTCTCAAAATCTCACGTAAATAAATAACATTACGTCATAACTTTTTTCTAAAGGTATTTCTTATGAAGTAGCAAAAAAAAAAAACAGTTATGACGTATTATTATTTATTGATGAGGGATTTTGAGAAAAAAAGACAATAAAATCACAATTTGCGTTGAAATTATTGACATTCGTTATTTACATTCCTTTGAAAAAAATAGAAAAAACAGGAGCTCCACTCCCATTCTGGTCTTACAATCATCGTTCGAGATCAGTGAGTTCACCCAATTCAAAAAAAAAGCGGCGTTTTCGAGATCATTTGAATGATGTATAAATAGAAAAGTACTCGAAAAAAAAAATTTTGAGAAACATTATTTTTCAAATTTTTTTTTTGCTAGTTCATAATAAATGGATTTCAAAAATAATTATGATGTATCATTATTCATTTATGAGAGATTTTGAGAAAAAAGGCAAAAAATCACAACTTGCGTTGAAATTGCTGACATTTATTATTCACATTCCTTTGAAAATTATCGAAAAAACAGGAGTGCCACTCCTCAATCTAGTCTTAAAATTATCGTTTGAGATCAGTGAATTTACCTAATTAATTTAAAAAAAACGGCGTTTCCGAGATCATTTTTTACAAAGAAAAAATTGCGAAAAAATAATTTTTGAAAATTTTCTTTGTCTTTTTTATGTTGAGGTTAGTCAGAAAAAAAATCAGATTAATCTAAAATGGTCAGGATCATGACCTAGGTAAATCTGCTTGGAATCCCCTATATATATACACGCCCTTTTGGCTTCAAGAATTGAAAGAGGGCTTGAAAGTATCGCTTAGGACATTTTTCCATTGGCCATGCGACATGTTAATTTGAAAAGTCGCAAAATAAATTCCATACGCATTGGAGAATAAAAAGTAGTTGAAAGTTGGTAAAAAAAGTAAGTATACGATTGAAGAAGAAATTATTTTCTATTAATGTGTAGGTCTTCAAGTCTTCTGATGACTCACGGCAATACGTGTATCGGCCACGAGGGAAAGAACATGCCCTAGACCCGAGATATGTCGTGGAAAAGCAATGGAGTGGGCGAATAACATGTGGTTTCTGGGGGTGCATGTCATCCGCCGGCCTCTTGGAATTGACCGAAATCTCCCCGAGGATGAACTCTCAAGAGTACGTCGATATATTAGACGAAATTATGCTCCCGTGTGCACGCGCTCGATTTCCTGCCGAGGAATATCCCAATATAATATTCATGCAGGATAATTCAGCCGTGCACACGTCTCGGGAAACGATGGCTTGGTTCCACCGGCATCCGGAGGTCCATGTATTGAACTGGCCCAGCAAGTCTCCGGACTTGAATCCAATCGAGAACGTGTGGAGTAAGTTTTTATTTTAAAGTTGAAGTAAACAAAAAAAAAGTAATTTTTCCACAAAAGTCTTCAGACTATTATGAACGGGTACACGATTTAATAACTGTATAAATATTATGTATTCTAAGGCATGATGGTTAGGGATTGGCGCTCGGGTGAGGATCGCACCCGCGAAGGTCTCTGTGCACACGTCCACGAAAAGTGGAATCAGCTATCCAGAAGAATCGATTACACCCAAAATCTGGTCAACTCCATGCCCAGAAGGATGCAGAAAGTTATAGAAAAGGAGGGGTATTGGACCGATTATTAAGAAAAAAATTGTTACCTCAATGCCATCGGTGCTGCAGTGGAACGAATGCTCGATCTCGTCGGTCTTGTTTTTTATTTTTTTAGATTTAACATTCTCGCGAGAATGGCTCCAGTGTCGCCATTTTTGAATATTTATTGATAATAAATGTTTGTATTATACTTAAATATATGCCTAATAACTTCCTCAAATGTTATTATCGTATTACCTTTTCTTCCGCCTAAAAAAAAAATTATGAAAACAGCGCTTTTATTTTGTTTTTACAGTGGTGATACCTCTTAAGTAACCATAGATGTTTGCATATTAAACACTTCAGTAAACGTATTTATACTTTTATTCTTTCTTTTTTGCGGCCATCACGTCGAAATACAAGCACAGAAATATATATAGATGTATATTAAATAATGAAATTCCAAAATGTTTTTAAAAAATGCCAATATTTATTTCATTCTGATATTAAATTTCTATGAAAAGACATTATTTATATGATTAATAATTTTGAAAAAATAAGCCAAGTCCCCAAAAAAAAAAAATAAATTGTGTTACGAATACTTGAGACAAGTGCATTTCCTTGCATCATTTTGTATGACCTTACAAAAAGATGTCAAAACCAAAAACAAAAAGTTGTCAAATAAATGGAAATCATTGAACTGGCAGTTGTCAAGTAGTATACATCTAGCATTGTTATAGTTTAACACGAAAAGTCGTCAGATAATTTCAAATCACCCAACTCGCAGTTGGAATTGTTATTGTTCATATTGCTTACTAACCTTTTATAAGTCAAAACGCCCGAGAACGTCTTGAAACGGAACGTATGATGGTACGAAGGGGGAAACGCGTCCGCACGCTAAATCCAAATACTACGAATATTAATTACTGAAAAAGGTAAGTATTATAAGAATATGTTAAATATAAATGCTTGCCATTGCCCATAATCTAAAAAGTTGGTATTTGTAAAATTTTTATTAAAAAAAAAATCGCACTGAAGAAAAAAAATATTCGAACGAAGTACTTCATCATATCCCAAGATTTTTCATGCAGGTCTTGCGAATTATTTTACCCCTTAAGGGTGAAATGTTTAAACCTCGCAATCGGAATGCTCGATTGTCCAAGGTTACGAAATGAAAAGAAAGTGGCCATGGAGTTTTTTTCGTCCCGAATAATATTTTACGATTTTTCATGCAGCGCTAGCGATTAGCTTCACCTCCTAAGGTTGCAAAGTATGAAGCTCGTTGTCGGGCTGCTCGTTACCGAAAGCCAATAAATGAAACAAATACGGCTGTGGGGTTATTTTGGTCCCTAACCGTATTGCAATATTTTTTATGATGCGCCAATGATTTTCTTCACCTGTGAAGGTTTAAAAATATGAACTTCGTGATCGGACTGCTTGTTATCCAAGGTTACAAAATTCATAATATACAAATTGCGGTATAAAATTTTAACATATTTTTCGAGCAATATTGAGAACGAATAAAAAAATTGTAGGTATCAATTATGAATTGTTAATGAAAAAATGGAAATGCTTAGTAATAAAAATACGTATAAGTAATTAATCAATAGAATGTAACAAAACAATAATTATGAAAAAAAGTTTTGATAATTTATAAAATCATTCCAAAAACACAACATTCGATATCCGGAATGACTCGAACTTATGGTGATAGAATGGCTTAAATTTTTTTATTTATATATGCATGCATGGGCAGTACAAAAGAAACTGGCCTGAGTTTTAATGATACTTCCAAGCATCCGGATAGCAAAAGGTATGTGCTACGAGTTGAAAAGGTCATTTGTATAAAATGATTCGGGGATGATTCTAAAATTCGGAGTGAAATATAATTTTCCCATACTTGGGTACATTTTATTTTGCTCGAGGTCATCATCACTTGGGAACTTTTATAGGGAAAGCGTTGATAAGAAACGTGGAGTAATGGTTTAATATCCGTTACTGCCGGTCCTTAAGGTTATACGAAGGATTTTTAAGTAATTATTTTCGTACCACGGATCAGTGGATAGATTAAAAATAAATCGACTGAGTTTTGAGGGTAGTCGTTGGGGATGTGGCGAGGCGACAGGGGCACTGCAAGTAAAATGGGTCGCTTCGACGAGAATTATCTGAGATAAGGGTACGAATTTCAGAATCGGAGTGGAAAAAAATTTTCCCATACTTTTTCTTCTCGTCAAAATCGACGAGAACATTTTATAAGAGAAGCAATGATAACAAGAGTAGAATGAATATCCGAAATCCGGAATGAAGCGATCTTTTTCCCATACGTGGAAAACTTTTCCCACACTTGCGGAATTTTTCCCATACTTGGGAGAAAATATTGTTTTCCGCAACAAAATCGACGGATAAACTTTATAGGCGAAGAAATGAAAAAAAGAGTGGAATAGCTATTCGAAATCCGGAACGACTCGACCTTATATTGACAGGATTTCTTGAAATAAGATTTTTCATAACATGCATACATGGACAGGTGGAAAAAAAGTGGCCTGAGTTTTCATGATCATTTTGAGCGTCTGGCTGGCAAAAATTATGCAACAAATACATAAGTTCATTTGAAAAAGTGATGTAGGAACAATTTGGAAATTGGGAGCAAAATATAATTTCCCATACGTGGGTAAAGTTACGAATTTCCCTTGCAATCTTGAACGAGAAACTTTCATAGACAGAGCATACATGAGGGAAGTTAAATAATTGATTGAAATCCGGAATAACTCGAAATTACGGTGATAGGACGGTTAAATTTTTTTTTCATTACAAGGATGCATGGACAGGTGAAAAAAAAAAATTGCCTCAGACATAAAGGTATTTTCGAGCATCTGGCTAGCAGGAAGTATGCTACGAGTCGAAAAGGTCGTTGCGAAAAACAATTCGGACACGATTTCCAAGTTTGGAGTAAAATACAATTTTCCCATACGTGGGAGATAATATTTTTCCGAAGTAAAAAATTTTGGAGTAAAATATAATTTTACCATACTTGGACAATTTTTCCCATACATGGGAAAAAATATTTTTTCTCGGGTGGGAAAATTTTTCCCATACTTGCGGAAAAATATGTTTCCCAAGTATGGAAAAAAGATTGGCCTGAGATTCAAAAGTATTTTCGAGCATCTGGCTAGCAAGAAGTATGCTACGAATTGAAGCGGATATTTCAAAAAAATTATTGGGGGACGATTCACCAATTTGGAGTAAAATATAATTTTCCCATACTTGGGAAATTTTTCCCATGCGTGGGAAAAAATATTTTTCCGAAATTGAAAATTTTTGAGGAAAATATAATTTTCCCATACATGGGAAAAAATAATTCTCTCAAGTGGGGAATTTTTTCCATACTTGGGAAAAAATATGTTTCCCATGGGGGAAAAAATTGGCCTGAGATTTGAATGTATTTTTGAGCATCTCGCTAGGGAAAAGTAGGCTACGAGTCGAAGGGGTCGTTTTAAAAAATAATTCGGGGACGATTTACAAATTTCTAGTAAAATATATTTTTCCCATACTTGGGAAGATTTTTCCATACTTGGGAAAAAAACTTCCCATACTTGAATAATTTTTCCCATACTTGGGGAAAAATTATTTTTTCACGTATGGGGAAAAATCCCAAGTAAGTGAAAAAAAAATGTCCTGAGATTAACAAGTATTTTGGAGCATCAGGCTATCAAAAAGTATGCTACGAGTTGGGAAAGACGTTTCAAAATAATGATCCCGGGACGATCTCGAAATTTGTAGTAAATACAATTTTCCCATACTTGAGGAAAAATATTTCCCATACTAGGGTAGATTTTCCCGTAATTGCGGAAAATATTTATTCCGCGTATGCGAAAAAATCCCAAGTAATTGGGATAAAATTTGCCTGAGATTTGAATGTATTCTCGAGTATCTGGCTAGCAAAAAGTAGGCTACCAGTTGAAAAGGTCGTTTCAATAGATAATTTGGCGACGATTTTCGAATTTTGAGTGAAATATCATTTTCCCATACTTGGGAAAAAATATTGCTCATATTTGGGAAAAAATCCCAAGTAAGTGGAAAAAAATTTGCCAAAGACTCAAAGATATTTTCGAGCATCTGGCTAGCAACAAGTATGCTACGAGTTAAAAAGGTCGTTTCAAAAAATGATTCAGGGACGATTTCAATATTTGGAGTAAAATATAATTTTCCCATACCTGGAAAATTTTCCCCATACTTGGGAAAAGATATTTTTCCCAAGCATAGTTGAAAAGGTTGTTTCAATGAATTATTCGGGGACGATTTCCAAATTGAGAGTAAAATACAATTTTCCCATACCTTGGAAATTATTCCCAAGTATGGTAAAAAAAAAATGGCTTGAGATCCGAAAGTATTTTCGGGTATCTGGCTAGCAAAAAGTAGGTCGTTATAAAAAAAAATTCGGGGACCTTTTTCAAAATTTGCAGTAAAATATAACTTTCCCATACTTGGGAAATGTTTCAAATACGTGGGAAAGATATTTTTCCCAGGCAGGAAATTTTGGAGTAAAATATAATTTTCCCATACTTGGGAAATTTTTCCCATACCTGGAAAATATTTGCCATCCTTCGCTTATATTCCCCATACTTGGGGAAAAAAATTTTCCCAGGTATGGGATGAAATTGGCCCGAGAATCAAAAGTATGCTACGAGTTGAAAAGGTTGTTTAAAAAAAAATGATTCGGTGACGATTTCCAAATTTGGAGTAAAATATAATTTTCCCATAGTTGGGAATACTTTGCCATCCTTGGGTAATTTTCCCCATACTTGAGAAAAAATATTTTTCCCAAGAATGGGAAAAAAATTTTTTCCAGGTATGGGAAAAAAGTTAGCCCGAGATTCAAAAGTATGCTACGAGTTGAAAAAGTTGTTTCAAAAAATGATTCAAGGACGATTTCCAAATTTGTAGTAAAATATAGATTTCCCATACTTGGGAAATTTTTCACATAAATGGGAAACATTTTCCATTCATGGGAAAAAACATTTTTCTCAAGTAGGAAGTTTTGGAGTAAAATATAATTTTCCCATACATGGGAAAAAAATTTTTCCAAAGTGGGGAATTTTTCTCATACTTGGGGAGAAATATTTTTTCCACGTATGGGAAAACAATTGACCCGAGATTCAAGAGTTTTTTCGAGCATCTGGGTAGCAAAAAGTAGGCTACTAGTTGAAAAGGTCGTTTTAAAAAATAATTCGGAGACGATTTTCAAATTTGGAGTAAAATTTAATTTTCCCATACTTCGGAAATTTTTCCAATACGTCGGAAAAAATATTTTTCACAAGTAGGAAATTTTACAGTAAAATATAATTTTCCTATGCTTGGAAAATTGTTCCCATACTTGGGAAATTTTTCCCAAGTATGGGAAAAAATTGGCCTGAGATTTAAAAGTGTTTTCGAGCATCTGACTAGCAAAAAGTATGCTGCGAGTTGAAAAAGTCGTTACATAAAATAATTCGAGGACGATTCCCAAATTTGGAGTAAAATATAGATTCCCCATACGTGAGAAATTTTTCCCATACATGCGAAATTTTTCTCATCCATGGGGAAGGATATTTTTCCACACTGGGGAATTTTTCCCATGCTCTGGAAAAAATATTTTTCCCAAGTATGGGAAAAAAAAAGACCTGAGATTTGTAATTATTTTCGAGCGTCTGGCCACCAAAAAGTATGCTACGAGTTGGAAAGGTCGTTTCAAACAATTATTCGAGGACGATTTCCAAATTTGTAGTAAAATAAAGATTTACCATACTTGGGAAATTTTTCACATAATTGGAAAACGTTTTCCATTCATGGGAAAAAACACTTTTCTCAAGTAGGAAATTTTGGAGTAAAATATAATTTTCCCATACATGGGAAAAAATTTTTTTCATACTTGGGGAGAAATATTTTTTCCACGTATGGGAAAAAAATTGACCCGAGATTCAAGAGTTTTTTCGAGCATCTGGGTAGCAAAAAGTAGGCTACTAGTTGAAAAGGTCGTTTTAAAAAATAATTCAGAGACGATTTTTAAATTTGGAGAAAAATTTAATTTTCCCATACTTCGGAAACTTTTCAAATACGTCGGAAAAAATATTTTTCACTAGTAGAAAATTTTACAGTCAAATATAATTTTCCTATGCTTGGGAAATTGTTCCCATACTTGGGAAATTTTTCCCATACCTGGGAAAAAATATTTTCCCCAAGTATGGGAAAAAATTGGCCCGAGATTTAAAAGTGTTTTCGAGCATCTGACTAGCAAAAAGTATGCTACGAGTTGAAAAAGTCGTTACGTAAAATAATTCGAGGACGATTCCCAAATTTGGAGTAAAATATAGATTCCCCATACGTGAGAAATTTTTCCCATACATGCGAAATTTTTCTCATCCATGGGGAAGGATATTTTTCCACACTGGGGAATTTTTCCCATGCTCTGGAAAAAATATTTTTCCCAAGTATGGGAAAAAAAAGACCTGAGATTTGTAATTATTTTCGAGCGTCTGGCCACCAAAAAGTATGCTACGAGTTGGAAAGGTCGTTTCAAACAATTATTCGAGGACGATTTCCAAATTTGTAGTAAAATATAGATTTACCATACTTGGGAAATTTTTCACATAATTGGGAAACGTTTTCCATTCATGGGAAAAAACACTTTTCTCAAGTAGGAAATTTTGGAGTAAAATATAATTTTCCCATACATGGGAAAAAATTTTTTTCCAAAGTGGGTAATTTTTTTCATACTTGGGGAGAAATATTTTTTCCACGTATGGGAAAAAAATTGACCCAAGATTCAAGAGTTTTTTCGAGCATCTGGGTAGCAAAAAGTAGGCTACTAGTTGAAAAGGTCGTTTTAAAAAATAATTCAGAGACGATTTTTAAATTTGGAGAAAAATTTAATTTTCCCATACTTCGGAAACTTTTCAAATACGTCGGAAAAAATATTTTTCACAAGTAGGAAATTTTACAGTAAAATATAATTTTCCTATGCTTGGAAAATTGTTCCCATACTTGGGAAATTTTTCCCAAGTATGGGAAAAAATTGGCCTGAGATTTAAAAGTGTTTTCGAGCATCTGACTAGCAAAAAGTATGCTGCGAGTTGAAAAAGTCGTTACATAAAATAATTCGAGGACGATTCCCAAATTTGGAGTAAAATATAGATTCCCCATACGTGAGAAATTTTTCCCATACATGCGAAATTTTTCTCATCCATGGGGAAGGATATTTTTCCACACTGGGGAATTTTTCCCATGCTCTGGAAAAAATATTTTTCCCAAGTATGGGAAAAAAAAAGACCTGAGATTTGTAATTATTTTCGAGCGTCTGGCCACCAAAAAGTATGCTACGAGTTGGAAAGGTCGTTTCAAACAATTATTCGAGGACGATTTCCAAATTTGTAGTAAAATATAGATTTACCATACTTGGGAAATTTTTCACATAATTGGGAAACGTTTTCCATTCATGGGAAAAAACACTTTTCTCAAGTAGGAAATTTTGGAGTAAAATATAATTTCCCATGCATGGGAAAAAATTTTTTTCCAAAGTGGGTAATTTTTTTCATACTTGGGGAGAAATATTTTTTCCACGTATGGGAAAAAAATTGACCCGAGATTCAAGAGTTTTTTCGAGCATCTGGGTAGCAAAAAGTAGGCTACTAGTTGAAAAGGTCGTTTTAAAAAATAATTCAGAGACGATTTTTAAATTTGGAGAAAAATTTAATTTTCCCATACTTCGGAAACTTTTCAAATACGTCGGAAAAAATATTTTTCACTAGTAGAAAATTTTACAGTCAAATATAATTTTCCTATGCTTGGGAAATTGTTCCCATACTTGGGAAATTTTTCCCAAGTATGGGAAAAAATTGGCCTGAGATTTAAAAGTGTTTTCGAGCATCTGACTAGCAAAAAGTATGCTGCGAGTTGAAAAAGTCGTTACATAAAATAATTCGAGGACGATTCCCAAATTTGGAGTAAAATATAGATTCCCCATACGTGAGAAATTTTTCCCATACATGCGAAATTTTTCTCATCCATGGGGAAGGATATTTTTCCACACTGGGGAATTTTTCCCATGCTCTGGAAAAAATATTTTTCCCAAGTATGGGAAAAAAAAAGACCTGAGATTTGTAATTATTTTCGAGCGTCTGGCCACCAAAAAGTATGCTACGAGTTGGAAAGGTCGTTTCAAACAATTATTCGAGGACGATTTCCAAATTTGTAGTAAAATATAGATTTACCATACTTGGGAAATTTTTCACATAATTGGGAAACGTTTTCCATTCATGGGAAAAAACACTTTTCTCAAGTAGGAAATTTTGGAGTAAAATATAATTTCCCATGCATGGGAAAAAATTTTTTTCCAAAGTGGGTAATTTTTTTCATACTTGGGGAGAAATATTTTTTCCACGTATGGGAAAAAAATTGACCCGAGATTCAAGAGTTTTTTCGAGCATCTGGGTAGCAAAAAGTAGGCTACTAGTTGAAAAGGTCGTTTTAAAAAATAATTCAGAGACGATTTTTAAATTTGGAGAAAAATTTAATTTTCCCATACTTCGGAAACTTTTCAAATACGTCGGAAAAAATATTTTTCACTAGTAGAAAATTTTACAGTCAAATATAATTTTCCTATGCTTGGGAAATTGTTCCCATACTTGGGAAATTTTTCCCATACCTGGGAAAAAATATTTTCCCCAAGTATGGGAAAAAATTGGCCCGAGATTTAAAAGTGTTTTCGACTATCTGACTAGCAAAAAGTATGCTACGAGTTGAAAAAGTCGTTACATAAAATAATTCGAGGACGATTCCCAAACTTGGAGTAAAATATAGATTCCCCATACGTGAGAAATTTTTCCCATACATGCGAAATTTTTCTCATCCATGGGGAAGGATATTTTTCCACACTGGGGAATTTTTCCCATGCTCTGGAAAAAATATTTTTCCCAAGTATGGGAAAAAAAAAGACCTGAGATTTGTAATTATTTTCGAGCGTCTGGCCACCAAAAAGTATGCTACGAGTTGGAAAGGTCGTTTCAACCAATTATTCGAGGACGATTTCCAAATTTGTAGTAAAATATAGATTTACCATACTTGGGAAATTTTTCACATAATTGGGAAACGTTTTCCATTCATGGGAAAAAACACTTTTCTCAAGTAGGAAATTTTGGAGTAAAATATAATTTTCCCATACATGGGAAAAAATTTTTTTCCAAAGTGGGGAATTTTTTTCATACTTGGGGAGAAATATTTTTTCCACGTATGGGAAAAAAATTGACCCGAGATTCAAGAGTTTTTTCGAGCATCTGGGTAGCAAAAAGTAGGCTACTAGTTGAAAAGGTCGTTTTGAAAAATAATTCAGAGACGATTTTTAAATTCGGAGAAAAATTTAATTTTCCCATACTTCGGAAACTTTTCAAATACGTCGGAAAAAATATTTTTCACTAGTAGAAAATTTTACAGTAAAATATAATTTTCCTATGCTTGGAAAATTGTTCCCATACTTGGGAAATTTTTCCCAAGTATGGGAAAAAATTGGCCTGAGATTTAAAAGTGTTTTCGAGCATCTGACTAGCAAAAGGTATGCTGCGAGTTGAAAAAGTCGTTACATAAAATAATTCGAGGACGATTCCCAAATTTGGAGTAAAATATAGATTCCCCATACGTTAGAAATTTTCCCCATACATGCGAAATTTTTCTCATCCATGGGGAAGGATATTTTTCCACACTGGGGAATTTTTCCCATGCTCTGGAAAAAATATTTTTCCCAAGTATGGGAAAAAAAAAGACCTGAGATTTGTAATTATTTTCGAGCGTCTGGCCACCAAAAAGTATGCTACGAGTTGGAAAGGTCGTTTCAAACAATTATTCGAGGACGATTTCCAAATTTGTAGTAAAATATAGATTTACCATACTTTGGAAATTTTTCACATAATTGGGAAACGTTTTCCATTCATGGGAAAAAACACTTTTCTCAAGTAGGAAATTTTGGAGTAAAATATAATTTTCCCATACATGGGAAAAAATTTTTTTCCAAAGTGGGGAATTTTTTTCATACTTGGGGAGAAATATTTTTTCCACGTATGGGAAAAAAATTGACCCGAGATTCAAGAGTTTTTTCGAGCATCTGGGTAGCAAAAAGTAGGCTACAAGTTGAGAAGGTCGTTTTAAAAAATAATTCAGAGACGATTTTTAAATTTGGAGAAAAATTTAATTTTCCCATACTTCGGAAACTTTTCAAATACGTCGGAAAAAATATTTTTCACTAGTAGAAAATTTTACAGTCAAATATAATTTTCCTATGCTTGGGAAATTGTTCCCATACTTGGGAAATTTTTCCCATACCTGGGAAAAAATATTTTCCCCAAGTATGGGAAAAAATTGGCCCGAGATTTAAAAGTGTTTTCGACTATCTGACTAGCAAAAAGTATGCTACGAGTTGAAAAAGTCGTTACATAAAATAATTCGAGGACGATTCCCAAACTTGGAGTAAAATATAGATTCCCCATACGTGAGAAATTTTTCCCATACATGCGAAATTTTTCTCATCCATGGGGAAGGATATTTTTCCACACTGGGGAATTTTTCCCATGCTCTGGAAAAAATATTTTTCCCAAGTATGGGAAAAAAAAAGACCTGAGATTTGTAATTATTTTCGAGCGTCTGGCCACCAAAAAGTATGCTACGAGTTGGAAAGGTCGTTTCAACCAATTATTCGAGGACGATTTCCAAATTTGTAGTAAAATATAGATTTACCATACTTGGGAAATTTTTCACATAATTGGGAAACGTTTTCCATTCATGGGAAAAAACACTTTTCTCAAGTAGGAAATTTTGGAGTAAAATATAATTTTCCCATACATGGGAAAAAATTTTTTTCCAAAGTGGGTAATTTTTTTCATACTTGGGGAGAAATATTTTTTCCACGTATGGGAAAAAAATTGACCCGAGATTCAAGAGTTTTTTCGAGCATCTGGGTAGCAAAAAGTAGGCTACTAGTTGAAAAGGTCGTTTTAAAAAATAATTCAGAGACGATTTTTAAATTTGGAGAAAAATTTAATTTTCCCATACTTCGGAAACTTTTCAAATACGTCGGAAAAAATATTTTTCACAAGTAGGAAATTTTACAGTAAAATATAATTTTCCTATGCTTGGAAAATTGTTCCCATACTTGGGAAATTTTTCCTAAGTATGGGAAAAAATTGGCCTGAGATTTAAAAGTGTTTTCGAGCATCTGACTAGCAAAAAGTATGCTGCGAGTTGAAAAAGTCGTTACATAAAATAATTCGAGGACGATTCCCAAATTTGGAGTAAAATATAGATTCCCCATACGTGAGAAATTTTTCCCATACATGCGAAATTTTTCTCATCCATGGGGAAGGATATTTTTCCACACTGGGGAATTTTTCCCATGCTCTGGAAAAAATATTTTTCCCAAGTATGGGAAAAAAAAAGACCTGAGATTTGTAATTATTTTCGAGCGTCTGGCCACCAAAAAGTATGCTACGAGTTGGAAAGGTCGTTTCAAACAATTATTCGAGGACGATTTCCAAATTTGTAGTAAAATAAAGATTTACCATACTTGGGAAATTTTTCACATAATTGGAAAACGTTTTCCATTCATGGGAAAAAACACTTTTCTCAAGTAGGAAATTTTGGAGTAAAATATAATTTTCCCATACATGGGAAAAAATTTTTTTCATACTTGGGGAGAAATATTTTTTCCACGTATGGGAAAAAAATTGACCCGAGATTCAAGAGTTTTTTCGAGCATCTGGGTAGCAAAAAGTAGGCTACTAGTTGAAAAGGTCGTTTTAAAAAATAATTCAGAGACGATTTTTAAATTTGGAGAAAAATTTAATTTTCCCATACTTCGGAAACTTTTCAAATACGTCGGAAAAAATATTTTTCACTAGTAGAAAATTTTACGGTCAAATATAATTTTCCTATGCTTGGGAAATTGTTCCCATACTTGGGAAATTTTTCCCATACCTGGGAAAAAATATTTTCCCCAAGTATGGGAAAAAATTGGCCCGAGATTTAAAAGTGTTTTCGAGCATCTGACTAGCAAAAAGTATGCTACGAGTTGAAAAAGTCGTTACGTAAAATAATTCGAGGACGATTCCCAAATTTGGAGTAAAATATAGATTCCCCATACGTGAGAAATTTTTCCCATACATGCGAAATTTTTCTCATCCATGGGGAAGGATATTTTTCCACACTGGGGAATTTTTCCCATGCTCTGGAAAAAATATTTTTCCCAAGTATGGGAAAAAAAAGACCTGAGATTTGTAATTATTTTCGAGCGTCTGGCCACCAAAAAGTATGCTACGAGTTGGAAAGGTCGTTTCAAACAATTATTCGAGGACGATTTCCAAATTTGTAGTAAAATATAGATTTACCATACTTGGGAAATTTTTCACATAATTGGGAAACGTTTTCCATTCATGGGAAAAAACACTTTTCTCAAGTAGGAAATTTTGGAGTAAAATATAATTTTCCCATACATGGGAAAAAATTTTTTTCCAAAGTGGGTAATTTTTTTCATACTTGGGGAAAAATATTTTTTCCACGTATGGGAAAAAAATTGACCCGAGATTCAAGAGTTTTTTCGAGCATCTGGGTAGCAAAAAGTAGGCTACTAGTTGAAAAGGTCGTTTTAAAAAATAATTCAGAGACGATTTTTAAATTTGGAGAAAAATTTAATTTTCCCATACTTCGGAAACTTTTCAAATACGTCGGAAAAAATATTTTTCACTAGTAGAAAATTTTACAGTCAAATATAATTTTCCTATGCTTGGGAAATTGTTCCCATACTTGGGAAATTTTTCCCATACCTGGGAAAAAATATTTTCCCCAAGTATGGGAAAAAATTGGCCCGAGATTTAAAAGTGTTTTCGACTATCTGACTAGCAAAAAGTATGCTACGAGTTGAAAAAGTCGTTACATAAAATAATTCGAGGACGATTCCCAAACTTGGAGTAAAATATAGATTCCCCATACTTGGGAAATGTTTCCTATACTTGCGAAATTTTCCTCATCCATGGGAAAGGATATTTTTCCCCACTGGGGAATTTTTCCCATGCTCTGGAAAAAATATTTTTCCCAAGTATGGGAAAAAAAATGACCTGAGATTCAAAATTATTTTTGATCGTCTGGCTACCAAAATGTATGCTACGAGTTGAAAAGGTCGTTTCAAATAATTATTCGAGGATGATTTCCAAATTCGAAGTAAAATATAGATTTCTCATACTTGGGAAATTTTTCGCATTATTGGGAAACTTTTCTCATCCATGGGAAGAAACATTTTTCCCAAGTAGGAAATTTTGGAGTAAAATATAATTTTCCCATGCATGGGAAAAAAAAATTTTCCAAAGTGGGGAATTTTTCTCATACTAGGGAAAAAATATTTTTCCCAAGTATGGAAAAAAAATTGACCCAAATTTTACAAGTATTTTTGAGCATCTGGTTAGCAAAAAGTAGGCTACGAGTGGAAAAGGTCGTTGAAAAAAATTATTCGGGGACAATTTCCAAGTTTGCAGTAAAATATAATTTTCCCATACTTCGGAAATTTTTCGAATACGTGGGACAAAATACTTTTCTCAAGTAGGAAATTTTGGAGTAAAATGTATTTTTCCCATACTTAGGAAAGTTTTCCAAGTATCGGAAAAATTTCACATATTTGGAAAATTTTTGTCATCCTTTGGTAATGTTACCTATACTTGGGAAAAAAAAAAAAATTTCCCAGGCAAGGGAAAAAAATTGGCCCGAGAATTAAAAGTATGCTCCGAGTTGAAAAGGTTGTTTCAAAAAATGATTCGGTGACGATTTCCAAATTTCCAGTAAAATATAATTTTCCCATAGTTGCGAATATTTTTCCGTCCTTCGGTAATTTTCCCCATACTTGGAAAAAAATATTTTTCCCAAGTATGGGGAAAAAATTGGCCCAAGATTTAAAAGTATTTCCGAGCATCTGGCCAGCAAAAAGTAAGCTACGATTGAAAAGGTCGTTTAAAATTATAATTCGGGGACGATTTTCAAATTTGGAGTAAAATATAATTTTCCCATACATGGGAGAAAATTTATCCCATACTTGCGAAATCTTTTTCACACTTGTGAAAAAATATTGTTTTCCTCGTCAAAATCGACGGATCAAATTTATGGGCGAAGCAATTATAATACGAGTGTAATAACTATTCGAAATCTGGAATGACTCGACCTTATATTAATAGCATTTCTTGAAATTAGATTTTCCATAACTTGCGTGCATGGACAGGTAGAAAAAAAAACTGTCCTGAGTTTTGAAGATAATTTCAAGTTTCTGGCTAGCGAAGAGAATGCAACGAGTTGAGACCGTCATTTGAAAAAAATGATTCGGGGACGATTTCCAGATTGGGCGTCAAATATAATTGTCCCATACTTGGGTAAAGTTATGAATTTTCATTATAATCATCAACGGGAAATTTTTGGGGCAAAGCATAGATAAGGAAAGTTGAATAAATGTTCGAAATCCGGAATGACTCGAACTTATGGCGATAGGACTGTTTGTGTTTTTCTTTATATTACATGCATGCAAGGACAGGTGGAAAAAAATTGGCCAGAAATTTACAGGTATTTTCGAGCATCTGGCTAGCAAACAGTATGCTACGAGTTGAAAAGTTCGTTTCAAAAAATGATTCAGGAACGATTTCCAAATTTGGAATATAACATAATTTTCCCATGTTCGGGAAAAAACATTTATCGCAAGTATGGGAAAAACTCCCAAGTATGGGAAAAAAATTGTCCTGAGATTTAAAACTATTTTTGAGCATCTGGCTATTAAATAGTATGCTACGAGTTGAAAAGGTCGTTTCAAAATGTGATTCGCTGAAGATTTCAAAATTTGGAATAAAATATAATTTTCCCATAATATGGAGCTTGGGAAAAAATATTTTTCCCAAGTATGGGGAAAAAGTCGGCCTGAGATTTAAAAGTAATTTCGAGCATCTGACTAGCGAAAAATGTGCTACGGGTTGAAAAGGTCGTTTCAAAAAATAAAAGATTTAAGATTAAATAAATTTCAAATCCCTTATTAACCTTTTCTTTTAACGACTCATTTCTATCATCAACTTTTCTAAATAAAGGAAATATATTTCCATGTTTTTCAACGTTCTAATTTCACAATACAACATTCGTGATTTAAATATTATGGATTACGGATATATCCCAGCTGTCACATATATTAGCTTCTGCCGAATAAACGCAGCGCGAAACCTCAAAATTAAACTTGACCGCGACCTGTCAAATATTTTCGATATTTCAGCTGTCACACATATTCGCTTTTGTCGAATGAACGCATCGCGAAACCTCAAAATTAAACTCGATCACGATCTGTCATTTGAAATTTATCAATTGAATGTGTCGTCTTTTCGAGATCTGCTCTGACGATCGTCACTTGGCCAGCCAGGGCCGTAAAAAAAGTGGCCCAGTCCCCTCAAAATTGTAGGTCCAGGCATTTATGACCAGCAGTGTACATATTTATAACAAAAAAAATGACTATGTAACCGGTATTTGTTTCTCTCCTTTTTCTGTTATTGAATTTATTGCATTCAACAGGCCATATTGGAGCTAGCGGACGCCGTATTTCTTAAACCTGTTGGTTAATTTTTCCACTATAAATAAGTTATATTTGACTTGTTATTACCGCTTTTTTAAACGTCATATAAATTTTCTGATCAACTTGGTTTTATTTTCCACTTTTAACATGAAACAACAGATATCGGCAGATGTCCTCATAAACACCTTCTCACACAAAGAAAGAGTTTTTACCATTAAACAACTATCATTATATACATTTACACCTAAAACGTCCTATTGTTTATTATAGTTCGTATTTGAATATTGTATACTGTCAAAACCTATATGTATACTCGTGGAACAATGTTATACGCTTTGACGTCAAATTTCTCGACACAGCGAAAAATAAGCTATACATAATTGAATATATAGTATACATCGTATCAACATATCTTACTGAACAAATGTATGCAATAAAAAATTTCATGTCCCCATAACCAACAGTGGATATACATATATATATATATATATTGTAACAGTTCGTGGTTATATATCACGATAGAAAAATGCAAAATTAAGGGTTCGGTACTGGACTCGATCTAGACAAGGGGAGATAGCTTTAAATTTTGAATTTCAACTCCTCAGAAGCCTCAGTGGCGGCGCGCTGCGGTCTCGGACCGAGGGCCTGTATGTCAATGGCTATTTGAGTATATAAGTGTAATTTTCTTTTTTTTTTTTTTTTCTTTTATTATTAGCCTCAGGTTACGTCACCCTGTTGTCATATGACTTAGGGGAGTCTACCTCATCATGGGCTATTTTGATGCGACCAAAATGAAAATAATTATGTGAAAGAAAAGAATATTGTTTCTGGACTTGGCCGGTCCGTGCGGCAAATGAAAGAAATATTGATCTTAAGGCGGATGGGCAGAAGGCACTTTTGCCCGTGAAAAAAAATTAAATTCAAATTTAAATTTTTCCCAAAATTGTATCGAGAATAAATTTGGTGTTGGTGATTGAGAGGTTTTGGGACTTTCGCCGGTCCGGTGCGGCCACTCAAAAGAACGTTAATTTAATTATTGCGGACGTGCGGATGGCACAAACTGTCTCGCGAAAAATAGGGTCTGCACTCAATGGTTGATAAATTTGATTTAGAGTTAATATTTTATGCCGAGGTCTACCCTGGGGTACCTCTAGGCTGGCTTAGATTATGTTATTCGTAATTATTTATTCAAAGCGCTGGACGCTGTACCAGTACTATGATTAATTAAATTACGAGAGACGTGAGCCGGGCATGCTCAGGAGGACATCACAATTTAGGCTCTAAAACAGCCGATGGAAAGTCTCGGGGTCTAGGATATTCCTCACATGCGCCGGCCGCAATGCCAGCACCCGAGAGGAGGGAGGTGTGGGCCTCGGGATATCCCTCGACGCACTAGTCGCAATACTAGCACCCAGAAGGCTTTCAAGGTAGTTTTGGAGCCTTTACGCGCTGGCCGCAATGCCAGTACCTAAAGGTGATGGGAGAGTCGGAAAGAAAAGGAAAAGAATGGTCCCATTCTGGCTCCGCGATCGCTTTATATAGCCGCGTGAGCCGAGAATTCCGGGTGATTGACGTCACAGTCACGTGGGCGTCGAGTGTCGTCGCGTCAGTGGTGGGAGCG
This sequence comes from Rhorus exstirpatorius, assembly GCA_963564615.1. Lineage (NCBI taxonomy): Eukaryota > Metazoa > Arthropoda > Insecta > Hymenoptera > Ichneumonidae > Rhorus > Rhorus exstirpatorius. Next base: position 549,463 of record OY751316.1, read on the forward strand.
TCGGTGCCTGTGTGTGCGTTCCGTTACAATATATATATATATATATATATATATATATATATACAGGGTGACGTCATCCTTCTAGAAGCTTCGATAAAAAAAAAAAAAAACATGGGTTCGGGATCAAGGGCGAGGGGGTGAAGGGGCGAGAGGGGAAGCCGAGAGGGGAAGCCGAGAGGGGGGGAAGCCGAGAGGGGAAGCCGAGGGGGGTGACGTCATCGTTCTCGAACCTTCTGGAAGCTTCGAATAATATATACACACATATATATATATATATATATATATATATATATTGTGACACGGCGTCACATGTATCAGCCATAATGCCCGTCGAAGTCCGTCACCACACGCAAACCGTCCCCATGTACATTAAATTTAAGGAAATAATTATAAGCAGCAAAATTCACATATAATGCCTCATCGTCGTCAAGCGTCGTCTCTCTCCCCCTTCCACTGCCAACGTCGTCCCATATCCATAGCCTACGAGCCAGCACAGCTGATCCCTCTCCCATGCCATTGACCCTCGAATACCCTTCCCCCCTTCCCCTCTGCCACACGTAACCCCTCGCCGTCAAACAGCCGTCCCAGGATCGGGCAAAATATATCACCAGAGACCCGGACGACGAGCCAGGAGGCAAGCCAACACCATCGCCGTGGCCACAGGGACGGACATGAGGATAACAGCAAGGTGACGGCGCGTGAGGGAATTCCCCACGTAATCAAGCGAAACCTCGATAAAAACGACGGGTTCGGGCGAGATCGTGGCCCTCACCTCAACCGTCACCAGGAACATCGTCTGGCACCCGTGAACTCCCTCGCTTCGAATTATCCCGTGCGAGGCGAGGAATCGTGGTGCCAGAAAAGAATACTTGGAGCATCGCCGGCTCTGTGTGCCACCAACGGCCAATCATTGCCGAGAGAGAGGACCCTCGTCGTCGTCCGGGTATAGCCATCAGCCAGGAGAGCGGGAGTGACGTCACGGGTCGCCGAGGGCAGCACAGCACAGATCATCGATTATCGATCTGCTGTCCTGCGCAACGCGCTCGTGACGTCAGCTCCCGAATAACCAATAATCTATCGATCCTCTATCCCCCTATGACCCAATTTTCCATCGCGCATGCCCTTTCCCCCAAATTACCCTTTTTCCGAGTCCCACGAGCAGAGAGACGACGAAGAAGAATCACTTCGACGTGAGCCCCGGCATAGGATAAACGCATTATTGTATCGAGCCATTTTTCTAAAGATAAAAGATCCATTGTAAGAGTGAAGGAGAGATTGCGAGAGAAGACGAATTTTTACGAGAAGCTACGGCAACCCGTTCGAACGAGCAGCTACGGCGACTCGTTAGTAAGAGACGCTGCGGGAAACCGTAAGACGAGAAGCTTCGGCAACTCGTGAGTGTGAAATCGAGAGCTTCGGCAGACCGATTGTACGAGCGAGCCCTACGACGAGTCAAGGATCGAGAAGAGTGAGTCGATTCCATTTTCCCCGATTTTACCCTTGTGAATTGCATCTCGAATTTTTACATTATTTTGCGTATCATTTCCCCCCTTTGTGCTGTATAAGTTCGTGCGTGTGGTGACGCATCGCGATCCCCCGTTTCAATAGAATCGTTGTCAGTAATTGCGTAATAGTGCTTTTTCCCCTTTTGAGTTCGATTTATATCGCCGTTGACGATAGTCCGACACGGGCAATAATTAAGAGGCCTGCGAGCCGGTAAACTCAGCCCTGAGGATCCCCGACTAGTTACTATAGTTTTCTTTTTTTGTTATATTTTTTTTTTTCTATTGCGTTACCCCGTTTTTTTTTTGTATCGAGAATCGTCGTCCGAGCGACAACTGGCGCCCAACAACTTAATTCATATGTTTCCTTTTTTTTTAATAAATTGAAATTTGTCTATTTTTTATGTTCTTGTTTCATCTCGTTTTTTTTTGAATTTGTCCCCAACGAAGATCAGGTGCGCCTGAATATCGTCCGGCCACGTTAAGGTTGTTGTGCTGGCTAGAAAGAGGGGGTAAAAAAGGGGGGTGTGCCCTATGCTTATACATTGAGTTGACCCACTGTTACCACTCGTATGCTACAAAAAATCGAAATATTTAACATATGTTTTCGGACGATTTTTTAAGAGATATTTATAAAATAATGCGTTTTGTGAATTATCGGTGGTTGCAATAAGGGTTTTTTTTTATCTTATATAATTAATTTTAATAATTTCTTCTCACATGAGATCCCGAGATGATTTGGCAACGTCGCAAATCATAACACGATAATATTCAGGTTGGCAGTAATGCCGCGAAGTTAGAGAATTCCGTAGAGAGTATGCGTCCCGTGTATAACCTAAAATCTCGTGAGGCCGTTACAAGTGACAGCCACTTCTCAAGTTCGCGATTCGCGATAAAAAATGAAGATGTTTGTGATATATCATAAAGATTGTTTTTAACGGATTTTTGAATTACTAAGAAGATGAAATAATTTTCTTTATTAATTATCCCGAATTACTCCTCCTTTCCGACTCACTCTGATACCGAATGTCGATAAGTCAGGTAGCGTATGTGCCGTCTACGACGTTGCCGTCTTGCGACCGCCTGTTCTTACATATGCTTGATTTTCGGCCACATTCCCTGATAAATTAATTAATAACTTGATAACGGTATTGTGGATCCTCATTTGAACGTCGCCAAGAGTTAATACGATAGTTCTTCGATACGTACACTTTTTTTGAGCTCATTGGCACCATTTTCTTGTCAGATATTACGTAAATACTGCAAACATTATCAGAATTTCTCTATCATAGGTGCAGTTAACCTACAAAACACGTCAACTTTCCGATTTTTTTTTCTCAAAAACGGTACTGTGAATCGTATCCAAGTTTTACAGGAACGTAGGCAAAGGTGTTATATATATTGTGGAAAAATTTGGTTTGCGTGGCATCATTTTGAAGTATCGTCACAACAACCTTAAAAAGGCCGTGATAATATATACAGGGTGACGTCATCCTTCTAGAAGCTTCGATAAAAAAAAAAAAAAACATGGGTTCGGGATCAAGGGCGAGGGGGTGAAGGGGCGAGAGGAGAAGCCGAGAGGGGGGAAGCCGAGAGGGGAAGCCGAGGGGGTGACGTCATCGTTCTAGAAGCTTCGAATAATATATATATATATACTAGGCGGGCTTCGCCCCCTTGCGCGCTCCGCGCTAACCCCCCGTATTGTGTTTGTGTCAGTGGTTAGAGAAAAATATTCTGGAAAGATGTTTTGATAAAGAATTGATTATATTCTGTGACGCAATTTTTATGCTTTAGCGTCACAGGTCGTTCCGACCTCCGGTTACGAGAAAATATGCGAATAATTCGGTTATTTTAATATTCAGAGTATGGATTCGTTATCGTTGCCTCAGTTTCGCGTTATCGTACGTTTCAATTTTCAAGTCTGTTTTAAGGGGTCAATCACAGAAAGGACACCGAGTTACCGTGAGATCGGGCCAAAATAACGAGCCACCCGGTATATTCGGCCTTTCTTGGAAAGTAATCGAGGAGAGTATAGAGGATCGAGTGGAAACCTCGACGCTTCATGTGTATGGTATGGAGGGGAGAAGGACGGTTACGTTTGAGTTCCGTTTACGTATGGAAGGCCGTTGTCGGCGGGGCTTGCGATCCCCCAGCCGCCACGGATTGCCCGATCGCATCGTTATCGTTAGGCTTAGTTTTAGGTAGTTCTGGATCTCCCCCATATCCGAAGAATACCCCTCAGAGGACGATCCCCGAAGTAAAGAATAACCCCCACGCCATAACATCTTGGCCTTTTCAGTTATCGATTGGTCAGCGATATTTCGCCGTTCGAGTTTCGTGCTATCGTTCTAATTTTCTCCGAGTTTCATGTCTGTGATAGAGTTTATTGTATGTGTGATGTCAGGAGAAGAGTGGGCTTGGAATCTGATTACGCGTGCGCGTAATCGACCCCTCTTCCCACGTTACCTTTCGATCGAGTGATCTATTCGATTCGTTCTCTTGTTGCGCGTCCCTCGACCAGAGCGGTTCGCCGCTCTGAGAGCTCTCGTTATGCTATCGATCCGGTCCCTGTTCTCGTAACCACGTGTCTTTTCCTTCCCTTCGCTATCGCTTCGCCCGTCAGTTCCCGTCAATTTCGCCACGAGTTATTTTTTTGTGCTTTTGGTAAAGGATCGGATATTTCTTGTACGTTATCGAAAATAAGTGAATAAATTTGCCTGAACCAAGGCCCCATACCGTATTTTTCGAGTTGAGGTCATTTATTTCAGATTGCGTTCTGGAAGGCACTCGAGAGTTAGCCAGCCGTCCACGCCCTCTCTCCACAACCTACACACTGAGCGAATCGGGTGTACCGTCACCGATCTCGCCATCCAACACGCCGGCTTCCCTTTTTGTGTTTCGTTTACGTCCCTATCAAGTTCCGGTTAGGTTTCGCGGGTTTGGTAATTCCCGCCGTTCAATTAAAAAGATTACCTGGCGCTCAACGGCTCTCCCGGCGTCGAGGATGGTGAGATGGGCCGAAGGTGACGTGAATTGCGAGATTCCCGTCACAATTCGTATTTTTTGGGTTTGGGATATGTTTGGGTTGAGTTTGGGTTTGATTGAAATATCGACATATCGATTCTTGACACGATTCGATGTATCGAAATATCGATTCTTGACACATTTCGATATATCGATACATCGATTCTTAAAACGCTTCGATGTATCGATATATCGATTTTTGTCGCGGTTCGATATATCGATATATGAATGCTTGACGCACTACAATTAATTGTAAATCGTGTTCAAAATCTTTAAATGGATATATTAATATATCAATTTATCGATTTTAGACACGATTCGATGTATCGATTCTTGACATGATTCGATATATCGATATATCGATTCTTGACACGATTAGATGTATCAATACATCGTTTCTTGACACGGTTCAATATATCGATGTATTGATTCTTGCATTTCCGTTGAATTGGGTATATTTATAAGTGTAACATTTATATTGAATATTATATTTATGTGTGAATATTTATATTGACACGGTTCCATTATATCAATACGGTTCGGTTTGTATCAATGCTTGACGCAGTACAATATTTCAATTTATCGATTTTAGACACGATTTGATATATCGATATATCAATTTATCGATTATCGACAAGATTCGATGTATCGATATATAAATTTATTGATACTTGACACGATTCGATATATGGATTTATCAATTTATCGATACTTGACATGATTCAATATATCGATATACCGATTACTGACGTGCTTCGATATATCGATTCTTGCCGCAGTTCGATATATTGTTTCTTGACATGAATTGATATATCGACATTTTGATTGTTAAGTTTTTTTGGAATTGAAATTTTTTAATTTTATTTCAAGTTTTCTTTTGAATTCTCTTGATTTGAATTTTTCGTGTCAAAAATTATAGATGAAAATTTCTGTCATAATTTATATACGAAAATTTATATATGTTTGG
>OY751316.1:559955-686323 GCA_963564615.1 Rhorus exstirpatorius
TCTGCAGACCAATACGATTGCAGTTTGTACATGAAGATGTACAATCAACACTAAAAGAAGTTACCGACATAGAACAGCAGATTGAGGGTCTTAAACCATACACTACTGAAAAAAATGATAAATCAATTTCAGTAACCTATTGTATGTCATTTACGATGATCGACGGCAAAGTCTGTAACGCTGTAACCGGTACCACTTCTGCACAACGCTGCTTCCTGTGCAAAGCCATTTCTAAAGATTTTAATAACATCGACAAAATTATAAAAATGGACATTACTACAGATAATTTACGATTTGGCATATCTACATTGCATGCGTGGATTCGTTTTTTCGAGTGCTGTTTGCATTTGTCATATAAGCTCACAACTCAAAAGTGGCAAGCTCGTGAAGAGGAAGTAAAAAAGATTGTGAAAACACGCAAGGAAGACATACAGACTCAATTTAAGATAAAACTGGGGCTCATCGTTGATCGACCAAAGCCAGGATATGGCAGCTCAAACGATGGAAATACAGCCCGCCGTTTTTTCGAAAATGCTGCCACATCCGCTGAAATTACAGGAGTTGATGAAAATATGATTCACCGATTTCATGTTATTTTGCAGGTAATTTCGAGCAGATATGATATAGACGAAGAAAAATTCAAAGACTATTGTGTAAATACTGCCCGTTTATTCGTTGCTTTATATCCATGGTATTACATGCCAACATCTGTACTGTAACGGGACAGACTAGGCAGTCTACCGTTACAATACAGCATATTTCGACATCCATTGTTTACATCCATATTCGACCAATTTCGCGATTCCCCGAAATCCCAAAATAGAATCTCTCCTTCCGAGAAGCCCATGACGCCACCATCGTACCGTGTGCAAAAGCTCCAGAAGCTTGACAAAATTGCCCTACTCCAAAACCTTCAACCAATCAAATCACGGCGCCGGTTGTTCATGGAAAAGTATTTAAGATCCTGACGAGCAAGCCTCGTCCTCATTTTGATCAACGTTATCGGTGAGCATTATTCGTGTCAAGCGATTTCTTGACATTCTTTCTCTACGACGTAATTTCGTCTACTTTCAATATCCACTTCGAGTCAACACTTGTCGAGATTCTCAACGCATTCGTATCACATCGTGCATCAAGAACTACGAGCTGAACGACATCTGGCTACATCAACTATCTCGAATAGTCTTTTTTAAGACTCATCGAGATCATCGTTGATTCGTCCTTTTAGGGCGAATCCATTATAACGTACTTGCTTGTCTTTCTAAAGACTAAGCAAATCATAACTCTCGTTCAATTGCTATTCAATAAAAGATTTCAGGTGATAGGGAGCCTGGTTTGCTTGAAGCCCCCGCACTGCGTCGGGAAGTTGGATAGTGAATCAGGTGATCGTCTCAGAATAATAACCTCGAGGTAGGGAACCGGATTCCTTGGAAAAACCCTCAGCACTGTGGCTGAGGGCGGGAACAAGGAAGAAGGCGCTTTGCGGAGAAAACCCTCCACGAGTGATAAGCTTCACTTATCCTCGTGTTAAATTATCATCATTCTTGAATCTTTCCGACCATCTGTCTATATCACGAATAAACGCATTGAGAATTAGTAGAATCATTTAAATTTGGGTGAGTGGCCTTCCACTCCCAGGACGCTGGATAAACGCATCAATTCAGTCAGCCGACAAAGAGATCTTAATTTTCGAAATAAAAAGGAAAATTGATTTTTGTGTTTCCAATTGCTTCCCGATTGGAAACACTGTGAAACTCGAGAAAATACACACACACTCACACACACGCATACACACTCAAACTTCAACGAACATTCACACGGGCAACCAGGCACAACAATAGAGAGACGTCGCGTCTCAGAGCACACCGAGTCTCAAAACATTACGTATAGTCTCGCGCCACATAACTCGCGAAGCGAGGCTATAACGACTGACGGACGAACGAGGACAATACGACGATTCGATTCAGACATACGAACGCAGACTGTTCCTTAGCATCTTAGATTCATTTTACATTGCAGTCCCAATTAATCACACCCATTCATTACCCGTTCAATTCCTTATTGCCCAGTTGCCGCTGGATTTAACTTTTGCGTGCCCCAAAGGAGACCTTGCTTCTCAAGGTTCTCCTCTCATTTAAGTGGCCCACTTTTTACGTGCCTATGATGACGGGTCACGTTATCCCCAGGTCATACATGACCAATGGGAAATACCGATAACAATCAATCTGAGGCAATCTCGAAAAACCAGTAAAATTTATCACATAGATTTGGCAAACCTCTCTCCTACATAAACGTCACTGACCTCGGGCCCGTGTCGAACCTTCTGTTCGCCCGGACGAAACGACGGGACGACAGACGAACACAAAAAATCATAACATTACATAAAACAGAGTAAAAATCGTGAATTCCTTCAATATCTAAATTGGGGAATTTCACGAAACGTTTCATTGGCGCCCAACGTGGGGCCCGAGGGATAAACAAAGTAAGAGAGAAGAGGATAGCAATATCCAATAATAAAAGAAATAAATGATCCTTGCACCGAGCTCGAGTAGCCGTGTCTCTCTCACGGATTGAGAGAAAAATAAAAGAAATTATTCTCTCACCGAGCTCGAGTAACCGTGTCTCTCTCGGATAGAGAGAAAAATAAAGGAAATTATTCTCTCACCGAGCTCGAGTAAACGTGTCTCTCTCGGATAGAGAGATAAATAAAATAAATAATTCTCTCACCGAGATTACGTAACCTTGTCTCTCTCGGACAGAGAGAAAAACAAGAGAACGAAATCATTGTAATACTGAAATTTCAGCACCTGGTCTCTCTCGCCCAGAAAGAGAAATAAAAAGAAATTATCATATAGTCGCGAAATAGAGAAAAGAAATTGTCTCTCAGTCGAACCGAAATTAGAATTAAAACCACGCGTTCTCGCGAGAATACAATAAAATGGGAAGCAATATCGAATAATAATAAGAATAATAATAATAAATGCGAATAAGTAAACAAAGCCGAGAATAGCGAGACGCCCAAGACCGTTGCTCTTTTCGCGCGACTTTCCTGCTCTCTCTCTATATCTCCCACCCAAAGGAGAGAGAACAAATATCGAAGAGAGCTGAGCGCGAGTTCAATCACCGCAACAGCTGATCGAACCCGCAAGGGGAATCAATAACCAGACCGTTGTCACTAAATACCTCCGGACGATAACCTATGATCATACAATAATTGCACGAACTCCTGAATCAATGCGAAAAAACACATTCCAACGCCACAAGAAAAACAAACAAAAAACACCTGAAATAAAAATGAGCAACGCGCAAGATAAGGACCCCGGGGACGGAGGGGCGAAAAGAAAAAATCCTGCTTACCGACCCACCTCGGCTCCGCCCCCCCTCAATATCAATCGCAATGAGCATTCCAACGCTTTCGAGCTGCCCAGACACCCAAACGAACATAGGGAAGACATTAGAGAGAGCGAGACGGGCGCCCTAGCCCCCGGACTGGATGGACCAAGCGGTGCCAGCTCATTGTTAGAACTATCCGAGCCAAACATATCCATTCAGGGTATCATAGAGATTCTCCATCAAATGCAAACTCAGAGACGAACCGATCATGAAATTATGCTCGAGAAAATGCGAACGCTCAACCACAGCGTCTCTCGAAGAATGGACGCCATGCAAGAGTATGTACAGTCCTCTATAAATTTTCGATATGACGAGCAATTTGATCAATGCGCCACCAATCACGACCAAAGACAGAGCGAAGCATACGTTCCCCCGATACACACAAAACCCCCCATTGCATTCTCGACCATGAACCGGGATAAACCACAGGACACAGGAGACGAGAGCCCCCATGGAATGGGAGGTCACGATAACGACGCACAAGAACCAGATAGACAGAATCGGGGAATGAATTCCCCCCCCTTAGGCCCGTCAAACACAACCGTAATTTGCAATGCGCTCAAAGTGGAGGCCCCAATATTCACCGGTAAATCGGGGGAATTGCCCATGCAATTCCTGGTCGATCTCCGCGGTTACCGGGATATCCATCTCCCTCGCTATCACTTCAAGGTTATCGTCGCACAATGCCTCCAGGGGTTGGCATTACAATGGTGGAAGATCGGACGCGAATCAATAAGGGACTGGGGGGATTTTGAGTCAAAGTTCACGCGCCGCTTCTGGAGCGAGGAAAAACAGGCACGAATTAAGAGCAAATTAGAATTTGACTGGTATGATCCCACCAGGAAACATTCCCGACTGGCATATGCCATATCACTCATAGGACTAGCCAGGGATCTCCGTCCCCCTCCCAACGATAAAGAAATCATCACGAAAATCAAAAGACACTTCCCAGAGGAAGTCAGGGTCACGATAAAAACCCTTTGCACATCCGATATTCCCAGCCTGCTCGATCTCCTATCATCCTATGATGAGGAGGGACCAGGCAATAGGGAGAGGGGGAGAAATGAACCACGAAAAACAAACACAGATATACTTACCTACAAAACGCCCCTCGCAACCTCAGCACCGGAGGCAGAAACCGACAGATCGAACGGTCACGATGCCAACAAGAAGACGACAACGAACACGCCCTTCAAGAATCGGGATCGTGCGAGAAATATAAGGAGCATAGGTACGTCGGGTGAAGAGTCCGACGAGGAAACACCGGAGACAGACCAAGACTTGGAGGGAAACGAGGATGCGGCACCCCCTGTGCAAGGTTAATAGCAGAGGTGACGCTTGGCCTCGGAGGAGACACACGACAAACTCACAATTCCCTTCTACAATCAAGACAAAGACAAGCCACATGTGAGTATTCAAAAAAAAAAAAAAATAACACAAATATGCAGAAGAGGTGTCGACAAAACAACCGGAAAAAAAAAAAAAAAACGAAGAGGTCTGGTGGACCTCATCAATTACTATGGCAAGTCAACCCTCGAACACAGCGAGGGATCCGTGACTCGACCTTACCGGCCTCGGAGGGGCACCGGATGGAAGTAGGAGGACAATAAAAGCTCATTTGTCTATCACCGGTCAAATGCGGCGCGGTCTCAAGCCTATAAACTTCTCATATGCCGGAACACTACCTGGGGCCTATAAAAAATCAAAACTAAACAATTGATACAGAGAACCTGACTATCTGCCATCAAGGACAGAAAGATCAAATCCTCTGGAGGGGCGTTGTAACGGGACAGACTAGGCAGTCTACCGTTACAATACAGCATATTTCGACATCCATTGTTTACATCCATATTCGACCAATTTCGCGATTCCCCGAAATCCCAAAATAGAATCTCTCCTTCCGAGAAGCCCATGACGCCACCATCGTACCGTGTGCAAAAGCTCCAGAAGCTTGACAAAATTGCCCTACTCCAAAACCTTCAACCAATCAAATCACGGCGCCGGTTGTTCATGGAAAAGTATTTAAGATCCTGACGAGCAAGCCTCGTCCTCATTTTGATCAACGTTATCGGTGAGCATTATTCGTGTCAAGCGATTTCTTGACATTCTTTCTCTACGACGTAATTTCGTCTACTTTCAATATCCACTTCGAGTCAACACTTGTCGAGATTCTCAACGCATTCGTATCACATCGTGCATCAAGAACTACGAGCTGAACGACATCTGGCTACATCAACTATCTCGAATAGTCTTTTTTAAGACTCATCGAGATCATCGTTGATTCGTCCTTTTAGGGCGAATCCATTATAACGTACTTGCTTGTCTTTCTAAAGACTAAGCAAATCATAACTCTCGTTCAATTGCTATTCAATAAAAGATTTCAGGTGATAGGGAGCCTGGTTTGCTTGAAGCCCCCGCACTGCGTCGGGAAGTTGGATAGTGAATCAGGTGATCGTCTCAGAATAATAACCTCGAGGTAGGGAACCGGATTCCTTGGAAAAACCCTCAGCACTGTGGCTGAGGGCGGGAACAAGGAAGAAGGCGCTTTGCGGAGAAAACCCTCCACGAGTGATAAGCTTCACTTATCCTCGTGTTAAATTATCATCATTCTTGAATCTTTCCGACCATCTGTCTATATCACGAATAAACGCATTGAGAATTAGTAGAATCATTTAAATTTGGGTGAGTGGCCTTCCACTCCCAGGACGCTGGATAAACGCATCAATTCAGTCAGCCGACAAAGAGATCTTAATTTTCGAAATAAAAAGGAAAATTGATTTTTGTGTTTCCAATTGCTTCCCGATTGGAAACACTGTGAAACTCGAGAAAATACACACACACTCACACACACGCATACACACTCAAACTTCAACGAACATTCACACGGGCAACCAGGCACAACAATAGAGAGACGTCGCGTCTCAGAGCACACCGAGTCTCAAAACATTACGTATAGTCTCGCGCCACATAACTCGCGAAGCGAGGCTATAACGACTGACGGACGAACGAGGACAATACGACGATTCGATTCAGACATACGAACGCAGACTGTTCCTTAGCATCTTAGATTCATTTTACATTGCAGTCCCAATTAATCACACCCATTCATTACCCGTTCAATTCCTTATTGCCCAGTTGCCGCTGGATTTAACTTTTGCGTGCCCCAAAGGAGACCTTGCTTCTCAAGGTTCTCCTCTCATTTAAGTGGCCCACTTTTTACGTGCCTATGATGACGGGTCACGTTATCCCCAGGTCATACATGACCAATGGGAAATACCGATAACAATCAATCTGAGGCAATCTCGAAAAACCAGTAAAATTTATCACATAGATTTGGCAAACCTCTCTCCTACATAAACGTCACTGACCTCGGGCCCGTGTCGAACCTTCTGTTCGCCCGGACGAAACGACGGGACGACAGACGAACACAAAAAATCATAACATTACATAAAACAGAGTAAAAATCGTGAATTCCTTCAATATCTAAATTGGGGAATTTCACGAAACGTTTCAGTACATAAAGTGTTGATGCACGGAGCAGAAATTGTAAAATATGCCCTTTTACCGATAGGACAACTTTCTGAAGAGGCCCAAGAGTCACGCAATAAGGACATTAAGAACTACAGATTACATCATTCAAGAAAATGCTCTAGAGAATCGAATATGAGAGACATTTTCAATAGGCTTCTCGTAACATCAGATCCATTTCTCTCAAGCATCAGGAAATTGCCCCAGAGACCGGCGAAATCTCTATATAAAGAAGCTAGAGAGATGTTTAAACAACCTGAAGTCATTAGACAAGAGACAAGGAACGATTCCGATTTAGATACAAGCGGGTCAACATCAGAATCGGAATCGAATGATTCGAACATCGAAGATGACATTCAAGATTTTTGTTACTAGAAATAAATAAGAGTTATTTAATTTTTTGCAAACTTTGTACTCAAAAAACTTTTGATAAATAAATAAATTGCTCAAGAGATTTTTTACTCATTCAAACCTAAAAAAATCATGAAATATTTTCTATTTAAAAATATTAAAAATTGAAAATTTTTACGGAATCGACCATATATCGCGTCTGCTATTTGAAAAATTAACATTTCAATAACAAATTCATAATCAGCGATCCCAAAAACCCTTCAGAAATACGATTGGGTATTTTTTACTGAATAATTTGACTAATTAGTTCAGTTATGTCTGCCATTTTGGGTCTGCCATTTTGAAAATCGTGATTCTGATAACAGATTCGTAATCAGCGATCCCGAAAACTCCTGAGGAAATAATTTAAAATCATTTACGCCACTTTCTGATTTTTGGCCAGCTTTTTGGGATTCTGCCCCACTGTGGGCCGCTACCTGTTGCGCTACCAAGCACTCACATGATTCGAATTAAACAAAACTTATATTGAATCGACATTTAGGTAAAGGTTTTGAAAATAAAAATTCAAAAGCATTATATTTTTGTTTAAATTTATTTCTCAAAGTATAATTTTAATGATTACAAGATCCTTTTAATACATGTATTAAATGATGAAAAAAAAAAAAAAAAAATCGTGGTTACACATAAGAAAATTCACACTGATTGTACTGTCTTTTGATATAATGCAGATAAAGATGATTTTCTTTAGAAGCTTGCTGCATCTGTTTAAATTGCTGTTCATTTTCTTGCAATATTTTCGTGATTCTTGATAGTAAAAATACGGAATATTCGTTGTCGAGTTCCACGGTGACTTGAAGGCCGTACATGGTTTTAATCATTCTCATCGCAGTCACTTTGTAGGTTTTGCCAGGTTCGAGCTCCGAAAATTTTTTCGTTGGAAGGAAATTTTCCATTCGACTAATTTCGTTGATTTTCGAGAAATCCATGTTGTTGTTGTTGTTGTTGTTGTTTTTGTTGTTGTTGTTGAAAATTTAACAGGGATAATCTTCTAGTGAGATGGTTGATGTCACTTTTGAAGAGAATAAGTCTTTTCACTTCCTGGATATCTTTAATGAATAATTCGATTCGTACTTTGAGTTCTTGATGCTTATATCGATCTCGCATTTGTGGATCACTTCAACTCAACTGATGGAGCATTGCAACAGCCCATCCTTTTTATACCCATCTATCCCCTCCCCTTTATTTCAAATATTAACGAAGCTTCCACTTCTGGAAGCTTCTAGAACCTTCGATGACGTCATCCTATTCGAAGCTTCCAGAAGGTTCGAGAAGAATGACGTCACCCAACTATCTATCTCACACAATCCTCCTGTATATATTATTCGAAGCTTCTAGAAGATTCGAGAAGAATGACGTCACCCAACTATTTATATCTCTCTCACCCCGTATATATTTTTATTCGAAGCTTCTAGAAGAGTGACATCACCCAACTATTTATATCTCTCACCTTGTATATATATATTATTCGAAGCTTCCAGAAGAATTACGTCACCCAACTATCTCCCTCTCTCTCTCTCACCCTGTATATAAAGGCCACCAATGGTGTGACTTGACCATTGAATATCTAACTGCGAACAATTGAACATCAGTGTACAAAATGGAATCAGAACAGTGTTTGAAGCTTATAGGCATCATGGAAGATGCTTATAAATCTTTGAAAAGTGCATCGAGTGAACAAATTGAGAAATGGAAAAACTTTGGTATTCGGAATATTAAATTATTAAACAAAATATTAAAAACACCAAACTTATCTCCGGGTGAAAAAACAAGGATTCAAACAACGATTTCCCTGCTCAAATCCCTGAGTGAAAAATTCAAGGTTCGTCAACGAGCAGGTGGAAACATTGGTGTGCGAAAGAACACATCCGATCGCGTTCGTTGGGTGCATTTGGAGTCCACTTTTGAGAACCGTATTCGAACTGGTGCAGTGGTGAATCTCATCCACAAAGATCTACGATCATTCTTGTATGATGCTAAAGTCACCACTGTCAAGCGGCTCGCAAATGTCCTAAAAAAGGATGGAAATTTGAAAGCGAATGTTGTGCTGGCATGTAAATTTTCCACGATGAAAAACGGTGAAGTGATCGAAGAAACAAAATACTTCAACACGAGAAACGAAGCGATTCTCGCAGCAACGGACATTAAGACTTGGTTCGATAAGAACGTAACGGACCGTCTGTTGGAAAAAGTGGAAGAATTTCAAGAACGTGATTCGGGCTGGTCATTGCGCGAAATCGTCAACTTGACAGTTCACATGAATCACTTCGTACCACTACGCGGAGGTCTGTCAACATTCGTCGAGCTGCCTCGAGAAATACAAAACAAAAAGGCTGTGGTAAATGTGGAAAACAATGACCAATTCTGTTTTCTGTGGTCGGTCGTAGCAGCACTACATCCAGTTACAACACACGCAAATCGACTTAGCTCGTATCCCAGCTACAAGCAAGTGCTGAAATATGACGGTATCAATTTCCCGATTGCCTTAAAAGATATTTGTAAATTTGAGAAAATGAACAATTTAACGATTAATGTGTACGGTATGGACAAGTGTGGCAGAAAAAATGAAATAGTACTGTTATACATGAGTAAAATCGAGTCAGATAAGCCCACTATACATCTCCTCATGGTTGGGGGGAATATCGGTATGGACGTAGATGGGGAAGACAATTTCCAACCAGTTTACCATTTTGCTTGGATCCGTAATCTGTCACGATTACTAACTAAGCAACTCTCAAATCATAATGGTAATACATGGATTTGTGACAATTGCTTGAACCATTTCTGTCTTAAAGAATCTTTTGAAAATCACAAACAAGATTGCATGAGCATAAACAAGACGAAAATGATTTTACCAACTGAACAAAACAAAATTTTGAATTTCAAAAATTATCGATACAAAGAAGATGTACCGTTCGTCGTGTACGCCGATCTCGAATGCCTTCTCGAACCAACGGGAAACGATTGCCAAAAGCATGTTCCGTACAGTGCCGCATATTATTTGAAATGTGCCTTCGACGATTCTCAATCAAAATTCGAACTGAAACGGGGGCCCGATTGTATCGAGTGGTTTATCAAACAATTACGCGAAATCGCTCAAACGATCGATTCTCATTTAAATAATATTGTATCGATGAAACCACTCACTCCCGATGAGAAAAAAGAATATTATAATGCCACGAAATGTCATATATGTGAAAAACCTTTTATTTCGACTGACGTAAAAATCCGTGATCACTGCCATTTCACAGGCAAGTATCGTGGCCCGGCACATCAAGGATGCAATGTGAATTATACGAAATCTCACAGTATCCCGATAGTTTTTCACAATCTCTCGGGCTACGACTCACATTTCCTGATTAAAGAGTTGGCTACACAATTTGATGGTGCGATAAAACTACTTCCCGTTAACAAAGAAAAATATATTTCATTCACAAAGTACGTCGAAGGTACAAATGTCAATTTACGCTTTATCGATTCTTTCCGTTTCATGGCGAGCAGTCTCGAAAACTCGCATCTTACTTGAACGATAATGACAAATCAATCACACGCAAGCACTGCAGTAGTGCAGAGGAATTCCAGTTGCTCACGAGAAAGGGAGTTTTCCCTTACGAGTACATGGACTCGTGGGACAAACTCGACGAAGAGCAGTTGCCATCGAAAGAAAATTTTTATTCAAAATTGATGGGTGAAAATATTTCAGAACAAGACTACGAACACGCAATAAAAGTTTGGGAAAAATTCAACATCACCTCATTGGGCGAATATTCCGATTTATATTTGAAAACCGATGTTCTTCTATTGGCGGATATATATGAGAATTTTCGACGCAACTGCTCTTCGACGTACGATTTGGATCCTCTGCATTATTTCACAGCTCCGGGACTTGCTTTTGACGCGATGCTCAAATGCACTGGTGTACAGCTTGAGCTCCTCACCGATCCCGAAATGCTCTTGTTTGTCGAGAAAGGCATTCGAGGCGGTGTTTCACAGTGCTCAAACAGGTATGCTCATGGAAACAACAGATACATGGGTGCAGATTACGATCCAAGCAAAGAGGAATCGTACTTGATGTACTATGACGTTAACAATTTGTACGGTGCGGCTATGAGCCAATATCTACCAGTTGGATCTTTTGAGTGGGAGTCTGAGCCGATAAATGTGCTCAACGTTCCTGACGATTCTCCTGTAGGATATATCCTGGAGGTGGACTTGGAATATCCCCAGGAACTTTTTGAGCTACATAAAGATCTCCCCCTTTGTCCTGAGCATTACGTACCACCTCACAACAAGCAATCGAAATTAATGACGACATTACTGCCGAAAAACAGATACATTATTCATTATGGAAATCTGAAACAATGTTTAAATCTGGGTATGAAACTGATAAAAATTCACAGAATTTTGAAATTCCAACAAGCTCCATGGTTAAAAAAATATATCGATCTGAACACCGAATTACGAAAAAAATTAAACAACGAATTCGCAAAAAACTTTTTTAAATTAATGAACAACGCCGTATTCGGAAAAACAATGGAAAATGTAAGAAAACAGAAAGATGTTAAGCTCGTGACAAAGTGGGAAGGTCGATACGGTGCAAAGGCTCTCATTGCAAAACCAAACTTCCATAGCTGCACCGTTTTCGAGGATGACATGGTAATTATTGAACTGAATCGCGTCAAAGTACATTTTAACAAACCCATATACGTTGGATTTTCCATACTCGATTTGTCGAAAATTTTCATTTACGACTTTCATTATAATTACATAAAACCAACATTTGGCGATCGAGCGAAGTTGATGTATCCGACACCGACAGCCTCTTGTACCATTTTACCGTACCTGACATTTATGAATATATCAAGCAAGACTTACATCGATTTGATACTTCCGACTACCCGATTAATAACATATATGGAATTCCACAAGCTAATAAGAAAGTTCTAGGTTTAATGAAAGATGAGATGAATGGTAAAATTATGGAGGAGTTCTTAGGACTCCGAGCAAAATTGTACGCGTTTAAAGTTTATGACGATAACAAGGCAAAGAAAAAAGCCAAAGGTATCAAGGGATCCACATTGAAAACTATCGAATTTCGAGATTATAAGAATTGTTTGTTTGAGCAACAAGACTTGGTGAAATATCAATACTTAATTCGGAGTAAGAAACATGAAGTACACACGATAAAACAAAAAAAATTAGCATTAAGTTGGTTAGATGATAAGAGGATACTGTTACCTAATACGACGGATACCGTACCATATGGTTATAAAAAATAAAAAGTCCATTGTGTACATTTTTTTTCTGTTTATTTAAAAAACCTTTACATATCCTTTTCGTCGATCCAACTATTGTGCGAATTATCGAAACCTAACCACTTTACAAGCAATTTATTTCCACGTTTTCGTATGATTTTCTCTACAAGATAAATATCCGGATATTTGACTTTGGTGATTTCTTCCTCATAGAAACCACCTTCGATCGGTTGATCCCGATAGTCTACAAGTTTATATGTTACCGGATTGGTATTTCGCACCTCACTTATCGTAAATATTTCAGTCGTCCAGTTGAGTGTGTAACCTTTTTCGAAATCGTGTTTGTACTTGTTGATTCGAACTTTATCACCGACTTTGAATTTTATTTTCCGCGTACGATTGACTTCAAAATTTCCATAAATATTGCGCAGGATCTTTTTCTCATTCTTAGCGGTAACATCTTTTGGTTTCATTTTAATTGTACGATGTTTGCTATCATTATAGTTTGATATAAAATCAGATAAAATATCTATCCATTTATGCGTGCCTCGTAGACTGAATTTCTTCCACATTTTATTTTTTAATGTACGATTAAAACGTTCACATATCGATGCTTTCATATTACTAAACGTGGAATATAGTTCAATGTGGTAACGTTGCAATAGATTCTTGAAGTCGCTATTATAAAATTCTTTGCCACGATCAACATGCAATTTTTTCGGTATACGGCCTTTCGCGAGTACAGATTTCATATCGTTCGTTACATCTTTTCCGTTCTTACTCTGTATCGGTACAGCCCAAGCAAATTTGGAAAATACATCGATAATCGTCAGTAGGAATTTGTAGCCATTGTTGTATCGTGAGTATGCTGACATGTCCACAAGATCAGCCTGCCAGGTTTCATCCAATCCACGAATATTCACGTGACGACGGGGATAATTTCTTCTCGCAGGTCTGTGGAGCTCCTCCACTACAGCTATCTTCCGCTTATTCATTTTTTCTCATCTGCCAGCTTCAATTGTCCTTATGCTCCAATGTTCTCAGTCTGTTTTCCAGATCGCTAATGAGCTCAGAGTTGTGCTTCATGAGATCTTGTAGGTTCTCATAATTTATTCGTTCATTTTTTAAATTATTGCCAAATTCGGACTGAAGACCTCGAATCATTATATCAACATCGTCGATATTATTTCGCAAAGAAGACGTAATTTCATATACGAGGTGAACTTCTTGCTGTACAATATTTTTCATGACTCCAACAGTCACTGCATCATTTGCATTTACAGGATCAGCAAGATTACTCAATCTTTTATTGTTCATATCATATTGACCATCGGTAGTAGTTTTGAATCCATCTCCAGGAGGACCGCGGCTGCCTGGGAGACTACCTTTTCTCGATAACTGTCGTCCAAACACGTCGACGCTCATGGCTCAAATGAATCCGTGTAGTCCACGTACCGTCTAATAAATAATTCCAGCTTCACGCAATTCCTCAATGATGGAGATTATTTCATTGTTATGATTTGTGTTGCCGGCTGCCTGCGATGCCATAAGCAATCTTAGTCGATCCACCAGTTCATTTGGATCATCCCAATAAACGTAGTCCATTTTATTATTCTTCCTAGCAATCATATACAACGGTAAGCCCTTTCCTGATGGTTGTGACCGCCTCTTCGGTGTCCTCCTTGCTCATTTCATCGGAGAATCAACCAGCTTTGCAATAATATTTTTGAATTTATCGTTATCTGTACGAATGGGTTTGTTCGGTTTATAGTATTTGTGATGCGCATTCGTGCTTGTGATAATTGCACCATAATTATCCATATCTGTTGCAGTTATGATCTCTCTGTTTGGTGACTTTTTGAATATCAATTCGAGCAAACCGGGGGAGAGTTTGCTACCGGTGTTGGTAGCATTATCAAATATAATGATGAAAGTTACCAGAACTATGACACTGTTGTGTGCGGAGATTTGTGTCTAAAATTTTTGAGTGGTTATCTATAAAGTGGATACTCATGTCCTAGGAAGCATCAGTTGAACGTTAACCACCATGAGTGATTCTTTCACATTGACGCTTTCGAGAACGAGCTCCATACTGGAAGCTTACTATTTTCCATCGATCGAACTATCGCCATTCAAAAGCTATACTCTCGGACTCGTTGAATTGCTGACATTCAACTCAATACCGAACATTGATGAAGGGAATAATAAGTTTCATGTGGGGGAGGAAACAGTGACCATACCCACTGGAAGCTATGGAATCGAGGATATCGAGCGATACTTACAGAGCGTACTCTCCAGCAAAAATATCTCCATCGATCTGAGACCAAACAACTATACTCTGTGCAGCGAGATCAAGTGCAATCGAGAGATCAATTTTATACCAGACGATTCCATCGGTCGTCTATTGGGATTCACACCACGTGTATTAGCAGCTAATATAATTCATGAATCCGAGCTGCCAGTAGCCATTCTCAAGATCAACTCTCTGCGAGTCGAGTGCAACATTACCACGGGCGCTTATATCAACGAGCAAAGAGTCCACACCATCCATGAATTTTTCCCAGTCGTTCCACCAGGATATAAGATCGTTGAAGTACCTTCACACATCATTTACCTTCCGATCGCCATACAGTCAATAGATCATCTTCAGCTCAAACTTGTGGATCAAGACGGACAGTTGGTAAATTTTCGCGGAGAAATCATAACCGTACGATTACATGTTAAATCAGCATAATGGGTATTGGGTTTGACACGAAAGTTGGACGAAGCTATAAGACTGAATCAAGATGCCGAGAAACAATCAGTCGTCGAGCCCCCCTCAAGGAGCTAACACGTCGAAACATTCAGTTTTTGAAGACTCTGAGATTGAAAATCAAACCCCGAGCAGGAAGAAAAAGTGGACAATAAAAATTCGCTTCTGCTGTATTGCTTGCATCGTACCATGGAGGAGATCTTGATAATACAAAAACCAATTATCTTCGATGAGTCTATCGCGCACTATGAGATTCATGCGCATCAACCGTTTGCATCGGCAACCTTCAATAACAACGATGAAATCCGAATTGCCGTTCAACATCAAGACTTGTGTTTGCTACCGAGCAGAAGCTCATTGCACGTACATGGTCGACTAACGAAGATTAATGGAACTGCAGTTCAAAATACGAAGCTAATCAATAACGCTATCTGCCATTTGTTTGAAGAAATACGATATGAGCTAAATGCCATTAAGATCGATCGAAGCAAAAATGTAGGCCTCACGATTCTCATGAAGAATTAGTTATCCCAGAGCCCTGGACAAATGACTCTGATGGAAAATGCTGGTTGGCTCAACGATGATGATGAGGCTACGTTGACGGATGAGAATGGATACTTTGATCTTTCTATACCATTAAATCTGATAATCGGATTCGCTGAAGATTACAATCGAATTATCGTTAATGCCAAACACGAGTTAATCCTGACAAGATCGAATAATGATACGAACGCCATTGTACAAACACCTCCCGAAGGTCAGGCTGCTGCTGAACAATTCATGATTTCATTGAATAAAATCGAATGGATGGTGCCGTACATCAAAGTTTCCGATCAGCGAAAAATCCAGCTGCTCAGCTTTATTGCCAAGGATCCATCGATTGTCATGAGTTTCCGTACGTGGGAATTGTACGAGTATCCACTACTACCGGCTACCTCGAAACACGTGTGGGTCGTTAAAACATCGACGCAACTCGAAAAACCTCGATACGTAATAGTGGGATTTCAAACTGCGAGGAAAAATAATGCAAATACGAATGCGAGTCACTTTGATCACTGCAACATTCGCGATATTAAGCTGTTTTTGAACTGTCAATGCTATCCTTATGCGAACTTGAATCTTCATATTCCTCGCAACCAATATGCTCTTCTGTATGATATGTATGCAAACTTCCAAGCGTCATATTACGGCAAAGAATCTGAACCATTGTTGAGCAAAGCCGATTTCCTCAAATACGCACCATTAATTGTTATCGATTGTTCGAAACAAAACGAATTTTTGAAATCGGGGCCAGTCGATATTCGCTTGGAATTCGAGTCAGCGAATTCTTTCCCCCCTCAAACATCAGCATATTGTTTGATTTTGCATGATCGAATCGTTGAATACAATCCAATTAGTGGTAATGTTAAGAAATTAGTATAATTTTTCTTGCTTAAAACTATGATGTATTGGTTTTCTGAATAAAAAAAACATGGTATATTTTCGAGAGTATTTTATTTCTTTCCATTATCCCTTTCCTTACAAATCATCACAAATTCTTTCATTTTTTTCACAAGATCGTATAGATTTAGAGTATGATCTATTACAAGGTTAACAGGTTCATCCTCGAAAAATACATACTCATTCGCCTGTATTTCACGTTTAAGTTGAAACAATTTCATGCTCAAATAGCCGACAAAGTGATATAAATCTTTAACGTGTGTATCAATAACATCGATTGAATCACGCATGACGTTGCACTCGGAACACGATATTCGATCTTCGATATTACACTTTTTATCACACTTCAAAGTTTTCACATTTTTTTCGAAGTCAAATAAGTCACAGATGAAATCTTGAAAATTTTCCGGTGCAACATCCCCGAAATGTTTCTCGACAACTTCATCGTAACTGCTGGCGTATGGCGGAATTGAAAGCAAATGCTGCTCTTCGTTCGGTGATAATTCGTCCATGATGACTGATTGGCTGGTTGGAGAAGTCTTCCTTTATATAGCTCTTTTCCCCCACCCTCTGTTTCGAGATCGTTATTAAAAAAATTTTATTACGCGCTATCATTTCTTGATTGGACTTGAAATGCGTTTATTTTTTTATTTTTTTATACATAGCATGTCTACACGTGGAACAATTTTTTATTAGTGGTATGGGCCCATCAAAATCATCTTCGCTTATTGCCTGATGGTGTTTTTCACATCGACGATACTTCATCATAGCTTCATCCATTTTCATTTCTCTAGGTAGTCTATCCCATACATCATCGATATCGTTCCATGCCCAACTGAGAATGAACTCTTTCGAGAGATGAGCAATATCTTCAGTCCTCATGTCTCGCAAATTTCCCAATTTAGAAAATAATTTCACCGATCTTGAAAATGATGGAGTCCCATACTCCAAATACCATTTCTTCAACGTTAGGACATTTTCGAAAGCGCAGTTGTATCGGCGCACCCCATTATGATATTTGTGATGCCAGCATGTTGGTACTCTCAATTCTTGCAATGCGGGACACCCCAAATCTTTCATGCACGGAGAAACTTTTTCGAGCCCTGCCGTCGCACATGCGAGCGCCGTAGTCGAAAAAGTGGGACGACTACAATCTCAGCTTTGTGCGCGCACCCAGCTCGCAGCACGAGAGCTCGGGCTTCGCACAGTGCGAACAGAGCCATCTCACGGGTATGGTAAGGCAGGGCCCTGTTTATGCGGGAGCGTCGGCGTCTCGGCTCGCGCGTGCACAGTACATGCAGCGTCACTGCGCAGCATAGCGTCGATCCTATATCAATAACCGATGCGAGTTATAATACGCGTGCACGAAATATACACCATAATATTTGACCGTTTTCTGTGCATTATTCCACATTGCGCTCTATGAAACTGTTTAAATACACCATTGCGTATTATAGAAAAATAAATCACATTATTAATTTGGAAACTATGCCTCATTATTTATTTCAACCTTTTTTAAATCTCTTTTACAGGTTATATATATCTCGCATTCCACGTCAACTCAGCCACCCCGTTTTTTTATTGTCTCGAAAAAAATGATTCAGTATGGGCATTTCAAAGGACAATATATCCACGACATTTTACCAAAATTTCATCCCCCCACTATTGTTGGTTCTCGAGATAATGATTGATGAAGTCTCAATTTTGTAAAAATCATAACTTCGTAACTACTGATCGGATTTAAACGATTAAAAAAAGAATATTTTTTATTTTTTTTGCCCTTTTCGAAAAAAAAATATGTCATCATCGGATAAAAGCTCATTAGACAGTTTTCGGGGTGAATTAACAAAAAACAATTTTTTCCTCGTCACTGATACCTTGTTCCATTTTGAAAAAAAATTGCGGAGTTGTGTATTGCCTCCCTCGATCAGAAAAAAAATACTGAGTGTAATTCCAATTGGCCCTTTCGTGGAAAAAAAAAATCGAAAAATTTCCCCGAAAACTGTCTAATGAACTTTTCTCCAATGACGGCATATTTTTTTTCAAAAAGGGCAAAAAAAATTAAACGATTCTTTTCTTAGTCGTTAAAATCCGATCAGCCGTTACGAAGTTATGATTTTCTCAAAATTGAGAATTTATTAATCATTATCTCGAGAACCAACAATAGTGGGGGGACGAAATTTTGGTAAAATTTCATGTATATATTGTACTTTGAAATGCCCATACTGAATAATTTTTTCGAGACAAAAAAAAACGGGGTGCCTGAGTTGACGTGGCTGCGTTGACGTGTCGTATTCCACGTTAACTCATCAGCCACCCCGTTTTTTTTTGTCTCGAAAAAATTATTCAGTATAGGCATTTCAAAGTACAATATATCCATGACATTTTACGAAAATTTCATCCCCCCACTATTGTTGGTTCTCGATATAATGACTAATAAATTCTCAATTTTGTAAAAATCATAACTTCGTAACGGCTGATCGGATTTTCACGATTAAAAAATGAATCTTTTTTATTTTTTTTGCCCTTTTTGAAAAAAAATATGCCGTCATTGGAGAAAAGTTTATTAGACGGTTTTCGGGGAAATTTTTCGATTTTTTTTTTCCACGAAAGGGCCAATCGGAATTCTACTCAGTATTTTTTTTTCTGATAGAGAGAGGCAATACACAACTCCGCAGGATTTTTTCAAAATGGAACAAGGCATCAGTGAAGAGGGAAAAATTGTTTTTTGTTAATTTACTCCGAAAAATGTCTAATGAGCTTTTATCCGATGATGACATATTTTTTTTCAATCGTTTAAATCCGATCAGTAGTTACGAAGTTATGATTTTTACAAAATTGAGACTTCATTAATCATTATCTCGAGAACCAACAATAGTGGGGGGATGAAATTTTGGTAAAATGTCATGGATATATTTTCCTTTGAAATGCCTATACTGAATAATTTTTTCGAGACAATGAAAAAAACGCGGTGGCTGAGTTGACGTGGAATGTCCCATATATAGGTATTTTTGTATTTAAAATACTGCCCACTATTAACATGGTTTAATTGCAATCCAGTTTCTTTTGAGGTGATAGAATAAAGTTAAAAATAATTAGTTTCATACTTCTATATAAGCTTATTAACCTAAAAAGATAGATAAGCTAAAAAAACATTATTTATCCGTGCATATATTCATGCAAAAATTAATACGCTCGGCATGCAGACGTTTGGTCTAACTCTCTTGCGATGACAGCACGCTCAGAGCTCATATACTGTATCATGGAAGCACGCGCTCTCACTCTCTGCGATCACCCAGCGCGCAGAACCTGTGATCGCCGCACGCTGTAGGTCTTGAGACGCTACAGCTCTAAAACTGCGATGGTGGCGCGCTCGGGCTTCTGAGCGTGCAGCCGTACCGCTTGAAATAGAGACTGCGACGGCAGTGCGCGAAAAAGTTTCTCCGTGTGTTCACAATTGGTTTCCAGTATCCTATGATATCCTCGATCCACTGTTTTTTTTTCAAGCCCTTTTACGTAAATCAAACTTACATCCCTCAAAATGATGTCGAATACGTCTTTTAAATTAGCGTAAGGAATATCTCCAACGTTCCAAGGAATACCGTGATAATTCCGTTCACACCACAAGTTCATGCATTTATATTTGGCTGGCAACTCATCCCATTTACAAGGTGGTTTAATGAGTAAACATCCAATCTCTTCATAACCCTCTTTATTTGGATGAATTTTAGCTGCTGCCAGCTCCTTCACGATAAACTCATTGATGGGTTTCTTGAAACCTTGTACGTCCAAAATTACCTCCATTGTAACTGTTTTTTGTACAGATATCTGCGATACGCGAGCGTTCCTAGTAAAGTGTTTAATTATGATGCAAAAAATCGGCTTTTATAGAACATACCCCCACCATTTGTATTCGAGATCGAATGCTCCTGAATATTCGAGAAGGATGACGTCATCTTTCTCGAAGCTTCTAGAAGGATGCCCCTTCGGCTCCCCCTCGGCCCTTCTACAAGGATGACGTCATCGTAACTGCATAGATTATTATTATTATTGAATCTTCCAGAAGGTTTGAGAAGGATGTAACTGCGTAGTTTTTTTTTTAATCGAAGCTTCCAGAAGCTTCTAGAAGGATGATGTCATCATGTATATATATATATATATATATTATTCGAAGCTTCCAGAAGGTTCGAGAACGATGACGTAACCCCCCTCGGCTTCCCCCCCCTCTCAGCTTCCCCTCTCGCGGCTTCCCCTCTCACCCTTCACCGATAATCCAGGACCCATGTTTTTTTTAATTTTTTTATTTTTTATTTTTTATCGAAGCTACCAGAAGCTTCTAGAAGGATGACGTCACCCTGTGTGTATATATATATATTATTCGAAGCTTCCAGAAGGTTCGAGAACGATGACGTCACCCCCTTCGGCTTCCCCTCTCGGCTTCCCCCCTCGCGGCTTCCCCTCTCGCCCCTTCACCCCCTCGCCCACATTTGGTCGAGAACTCTCATTGTATATCTACTCTTATCTTTTAGTGTAAATTTTTTTTCTACCTATACTAACTATTTTAGATGTCGTTCGTTGGAAAATCGAAGAAGTTTTATCATAAATTCGATAAAAACGAAAAAAAAACGAATTTAAATATGGTGAATCTTTCACGTAATTTGAAATTTTCATCTTTTGACATAAATATTTTTTCTACCTGAACTAACTATTTCGGGTGTAGCTCATTGGAAAGTCGGAAAGCTTTCATTATAAATTCTATATGAAAGAAAAAAAAATTAATTCCAATGCGGCGAATTTTCGCGCAACCTTAAATTCTCATCTTTTAGTGTAATTTTTTCTTTCTACTTAAACTAACTATTTTAGGTGTGACTAGTTGGCAAATCGAAAAACTTTCATTATACATTTGATAAAATGAAATAAAAAAAAATTTATCCACATTCGGCCTATCTTCTACTCAACCAAAAATTCTCATCTTTTGGCATGAATTTTATTCTACCTAAGCTAACTATTCCAGGTGTGGCTCGTTCAAAAGTCGGAAAATTTTCATTATAAATTCTATACGAAAGAAAAAAAATTGATTTCAATGCGGCGAATCTTCCCGAGTCGAAATTTACCTCCTCCTTTAGAACCTCCAACATCCTCTTTTCGAGGTTTTGAGAGTACCTAGAGAGGATCAAATCGCATAGAAAATGAGATCCTCTTTAGCGCCTAAAACTTGCAGAAAACAGACAAATCGCCCCTATCGAGGCTGAAATGAGGATCTTACGAGAACCTCATTAAACCCTCGCTTACACTCGGCCGCCTGTACCCGTGTCGAAATTTTCCACTTTTATCCCGGGCCTGGTTTGGATTTCCGTCAGGGCAAATTGGCATAATAAATATAGTTTATTATCTATAAATTAGCAATTAAAAATCATCGATGAATTAAATTAATACTGTTCCATTATTTTTAAAAATCTTGCACATTTTCAAAAAAAAAAGTCACCGACCGGGACTCGAACCCACTATCCTTTAATCCGTGAATTCAGCACTTCTGATCCTCAAATAATTATTTTTAAAAAAAATTAACGCTCTGGGAATTTTTTTTTTTTTTTTTACGAATGTTTCCGGCTTCGTAGTCCGGACGTTATTCCGTCGAAATTGATTTTTTTCCTACCTGAGATTTTAACTGAGACCTACCTAACGACTGACACGCTACCACTACGCTATCGATTCCTTATGACTTTTTCGTATTTAAATGATATTAGTCTACAAGTTCTAATGGAAAAGCGCTGTCTCACCGGGTTGCATAGAACAGCGTGATCTTCAGTAAAAAGGTGATACACAGTGAAAAAATTTATTCAATTGTTAAATAACAAATGGGTTTCATAAGAACTAGGTGAACTGAAATTATAAAATTCATTTGTGGAATATTAAAAGTGTGAACAGGACTGGATGGTGTAGAAAAAAATACAATATTCATGTAATCAATTTACTTAGGGTACTTTAGTTAACAATTACATTTATCAAGATCCATGTAGAGTTCAAAAATGAAAATTGTTATATGGGATTGTGAGACGATTTGCAAGGTGATAGTAAGTGAAAATTTTACTCACCTGTTAATTAACAATTGAGTTCAAAATGACTGCAGGCCATTAAAGTTTGAAAATTAATATCTCGAATCTTCATATTCTGAATAGAACAGAATTATATATACAAAAACCTTAATATTTATACAATTAATTCACCTTTTTTACGTTAGTTAACAAATATATTTCTCGAGAACCACGTGTAGTTTCAGCATCAAAATTTTTATGTAAGACTGTGAGTTTTATTTAATATAATAAATACATGTGAACAATAAAAATTTTAATTAAAAAAAATTAATTAACAAATGGATTTCATAAGAACTAGGTGCATAGAATTATAAAATTCATTTGTGGAATATTGAAAATGTGAGCAAGACAGGATTGTGTAGAAAAAAATACAATATTCATGTAATCAATTTACTTAGGGTACTTTAGTTAACAATTACATTTATCAAGATCCATGTATAGTTCAAAAATGAAAATTGTTATATGGGCTTGTGAGACGATGTGCAAGGTGACAGTAAGTGAAAATTTTACTCACCTGTTAATTAACAATTGAGTTCAAAATGACTGCAGGCAATTAAAGTTTGAAAATTGATATCTCGAATTTTCATATTCTGAATAGAACAGAATTATGTATACAAAATCCTTAATATTTATATAATTAATTTACCTTTTTCACGTCACTCAAATATATTTCTCGAGAACCACGTGTGGTTTCAGCATCAAAATTTTTATATAGACATGTAAGACTGTGAATAAGGCGATACTAAGTTGAGGCATTGGCTATAATTATTTTCCTATTTTCTATTTCA
The DNA here is from genome assembly GCA_963564615.1 of Rhorus exstirpatorius. Lineage (NCBI taxonomy): Eukaryota > Metazoa > Arthropoda > Insecta > Hymenoptera > Ichneumonidae > Rhorus > Rhorus exstirpatorius. Next base: position 583,615 of record OY751316.1, read on the forward strand.
GTATTATATTTAATATTTTTTCGCATATTGCAAATGTAATTGTACGTGTTGCTGAAATAGTATATTGTGCATCAAGGGCGTAAAGTGGGCTTTTTAGACCGAGTACTGCAACCACACGAGGTCAAAAAGCCCACTTAGCCCTTGCATGGTGCACACTATATTTTTTGTTACACATGTACTGATTTCTGCGTTTTTTATGCTCATGTATTAGTCCAGTCCACGGTCTTACATACAGGTCTTGCAACGGTGGTGGTGGGGGTAGTCCCGCTTAGGTAGCAAGTTTTTAATCCCAATTAACACCGCCAGGTTCGCGCTAGGTTACGTGGTATCGGTAACCTTTTTTAAATAAGTCCCTCGAGTCTGCTCTGTTCTTGTAAATCATGTTCGAAATGCGAACTAATTAAATAAAAATAATATGATTAATGAACAAAAGATGATAAGTTTTATGAATAATTGTAAATGGACCCATTCATAAACTGTTCGGTTTAGGAATGTGCACCCAACCGCAGGACTATTTAAATTTTTTTTTTTAAATAGAAAATTAATGAATATTAATAAACCAATTTAGGATCATAAATCATTGTTCAATTTTTTATTTTTTATTTTTTTCAGAACGTATATATAACTGAAGTAATCGGGTCCTTTCTTTTGTCTTATTTAAAGTTTCTGTAATACGGTAAGTATTTTTTTTTTCTTTCAGTCATTTATCTTTTTTCTTTCAGATTATCCACGTTTCACATGATGTAGATTAGTAGCTAGTATTTGAAGCGGCTATTTTTATTTTTTTTTTGCCAGATAAACAGGGTTTTCCAAGATGTGAGTTCGCCCGGTATTTTATTTCTACTTGGTCGAATGGTTATTAATGCATTCCAATTTTTTCGGACAATTGCCGTTTTCCAATGTCCCGATAGCCCGGCAAGTAAGTATATTATTTCTATTTGATTGTACGATTGTTCATTCTTTTAACTTTTTTTTTAGGCCATCAGGATTTTGTAAAATCGAGATCGCCGGATAAGTATTTTTTTTATTTTATAATACGACTATTTAATAATTCATTTTTTCCTCTAGGTAATCAGCGTATTGTAAGGTCGAGTTCGCCCAGGAAGTATTTTATTATTATTCTATTGTATGACTATTAATTTTTATTTTTTTCCAGTTAATCAGCGTGTTCCAACATCGAGTTCGCCGGGTAAGTATATTCTATCATATCACCCAATGACTACTCATTCTTTTAATTATTTTCAGGTAGTCAGTGTTTTCCAAAGTATAGTTAATTCGGTTAGTAATTTTTTATTATTTTATTGTACGTCTATCAATTTTTTTCACATTATGATTTTTTTAAATGTCGTTTCATTAGTTGTCTGATTAATAGTACATGTTTTTTTTTCAGGAAATAAGCGTTTTCCAAGGTCGAGATCAACTACAAAGTATTTCATTTTTATTGTACTGTACAAGTATTACTTGTTTTAGGTGATCAGGGTTTTCCTAGAATAAATTTATCAAGTAATTTTTGTTCGAGCACGACTATCACATATATTTTTTCAGGTTATCATTGCTTTTCGGGACGACGGGCGAGAAAGAAAAAAAATACTGGACTTCAATTAATAAAATATCTTTTATTGGTTGGTCAACTTCGATAATTTTTTCTTAACAACGAATTTTTTGGCCATTTTTGAATTTTCTTGTTGGGCATATTGCCTCATTCTTAAGCGAATATAATAAATAATCGCATACGACAAAATTTGTGAAGCGTGCTCTGTACAGGGAAAAGTGAAATTATAAGAAGAAAAAACTTCTTCTAGCGTGCATTCGAGAACGTGCTTACGAGAAGCATATTTAGCAAAGCAGGCTTCGACATGACAAACAAGGTCGAAAAATCTTGCATTGGCATGAATCAATCCACCTCTTGATTTTAAGTCGACCAATTGCGATACCGGAGTTATTGAAGGCGATTCCAACTTCACAGCTCGTACACAAGTAGGACATGATTTGTACATTTTTAGTACCTGCTTGCACAAGTAACCTGAGGAACGATGCAAGTGTGTTAGGGAATTGAGTCTTATTACTGCCACTGCCCCGCTCTGTGAATAAGAATGCGTCATTCTACGATTCTACGATTATGACTCAAGAAAGCAATAAAGCATAAAATATTTAGAATATAATCTACTTATAGCCAATGCATTATAGATAGCGGTGTTAGTATATAGAAATACCTACGAGTTGTTAAAAGTATGCCAAGCAATTTCAGATGAAAATAAAAGTTAAAATGTTAAACCTGTTACGTAGTATATAATACAATCGAGGATTGGAGAAAGAGTATAATCGTGATCGGGACTATGTTCGATAATGTCGTCTGGCTCCCAATCGTCATGTCGTAAAATCTCGTCCAGTTTCTGTCGAATGTCTCTCCGGTATTTTGCACTGTTTCCTTCGGTATTTTGCCCGTAAATACTTTTGAGGTCACTGACCGTCACCAAAATCTGAGGCAATGACCCCTCGGAAACGGTGCAATTACCAAATTTTGGAGGTTTAATTACACTATATACAGACAATATTTTGTATAGTTGCAGGAATGTGGGACAGCTGGGATGCTCATTAGAGCCTGCAGCTTGGCGAATTGTGCCGAAAAATTTCTGGAACAGGTGAATTCATACAACTTACACTCAGATCAAAATTTAAAATTTCATTCGGGATACAACAATACTATCTACTACTATCTACTTCTTCAGTAGATAGTATTGTTGTCGGTATATCCCGAATATCACAAAATTATCTTGATTGACCTTTAACAATATTATCTAGCTTATTAGTAGGTAGTATTATTATCGGTGAATCTCGAATACCTCCAAAAAAAATACCTCCAAATTATCTTGATTGACCTTTCCTGTTAATAAATATTTGAACTCGAATTTTTCAATAAGATATCGGCACAAATCCATTGTCGATTGTAGAGACAGCCGCAATCCTCTTGCGGTCTCAGGAGTAAGAAACTCATCAGCTGTTATGTCCCCTTTTCGCATGGCCGATTCCCACTCGTTCAACGACTCGAGCGATTCTTGCAAAACCTGAAAATATGCAATCCAAAAAACAAGGCGTTGTTTTTAAGGAAAGGGAATATTATAAAATTAATGTACAGCCATAAATAATTTCGATTTTACCTTAAAGTCCTGGGTCTCCGGAGTAAGGCCCTCATTGGGAGTTTTACGATTAAGTGCATCGAACATTCTATTCATCCAGGAGCAGAACTCAATCGTTTCTTCACACCCAGCAAGGGATTCGCTTTTGTGCGACAGATAGAAAGCCATACCTTTCGCAACAGAATCACTGAAAATCTACGCATGTACAAAAATCCTTATGATTAGCTATGAATATTATGAAATGATGTAGAAGTCAATTGCGCTAATTATGAAAAATACCTGAGTCGCGAGTCGAACACGCATTTTTGAAGTGTTGTCTAATACGACATGCCTTTGAGTTATTTTGCGACAGGCCCTGGCATTTCCTGCGTGTTGAGTGTCGAGATGATACAGGGTATTGAAGTACTCCCAGCAGATGTGAGCATTCGACGATTTCATCTGCAAAAATGTTTTTCCATTTAAATTCTTCATTTTCTTTTTATTTTACTGTCGGACTATTAATTGTAAAAAAATTTTTGCAGATAATCAGCGTGTTCCACGGTCGAGTTCACCCGATAAGTATTTCATTATTATTTTATTATACGACTATTAACTGTTTAATTTCTTGTTTAGGTAATCAGCGTGTTGGAAGCTCGTCTGGTAAGTAATTTATTATTATTTTATTTTACGTCTATTCATTCTTTCAATATTTTCTTTCAGATGATCAGTGTTTCCCAACGTCTACTTCGCTCGGAAGCTATTTTATTTTTATTTTATCATACGAACATTGATTCGTTATAATTTTTTTTTTTTTTTTTTTTTCGTTTTAACAGGGTTTTCCAAGGTTCAGTTCACCCGGTAGGTCATTTATTATTATGTTACTGGCCGGGGCTTTATATCACCTTAATTACATAATTATTTGTGTATTTCATAAAATAGCTAAACAGAAAATAGCAACTCACCCGCAATTTCTTCTTTCCGTATAGTCTGTTACGAATACATTTGATAACGTGAGGTACGTCAGAAAACACGAAGACTTTTCTCTCGTCATCGGAAGGGTGCGTAAACCACGTTTTTGTCGCGTCCATTTTACCCGAGATACCCAACAGTGAGCACATTTTGACGTTCGTCGACGCGCCATCGCCAATGATTCCATGAATCTTCGCTCCGCACTCTTCCAGATATAAAATAGCCTTGATAACCAGTTTCGCGAGTTCCTCGCCTTTTACCGAGTTTTTCGACGCAAATACGGCGATAGGCTGGGTGTATGAATCGGCGAGAGGTTGAAACATCATGACGAGACCATGCGTTGCCATATCCTCAATATTTTCAGATTGCTTTCCATCATCGCCGAAGTCAGTCAAACCAACGTAAGTTAAATTCTTCGAACAGACAGCCAAGGACTTTCTCAAATTGATCTCGTCCAATAAAATTACACCATGTCGCTGTAGAGGAGTTTTACCATCGAAATGTTTTTTCAATAATGGGGCAAACTGTTCGTCGAAGCCGCATTTAACATTCATCAGCCCGAAATAACTCCGAACCGTTCTCTTACAGGGCAATGGCAAAACGTTATTTTTCCGGAGGAATTCATAATATCCCGGCGATCGTATATTCATCAAGATACACAACACAATCCACTCGTCTGTGTAACGGCGACTATTGGTCCCTTTTTTCGATGCAGCTGAGAGAATTTCCATGAGCGCCGCTTTTTGTGCAGGGGGTACTTCCAAACTCGAGCATTTCTCGTCCAATGCCTCAACCCTTACACGGGCTATTTCCTCGGCTTTCTCTTTCAAAGACATTCGCAATAATTCTCCACGGCGCTTGGCTCGATTCTTCAGGCGCCTCTCTCGGTCGCTCTTTTTGCGCAAGGCAAGTAACTTTCGTTGGTCGATTGGGTTGGAAGCGCGATGTACGCGATTCACAGATCGATTCTGCGTTGTTATTTTTTTTCTGCGTAATATGCGCCGTCTCATGCTCGCACAATGGTCACACCTTTTTTTTTTAAAGATCATCGGGCACTCCATGTGACGCCATCGTCCGGTACAATCCTTGAATATACTTTCGGTCGACAAATGATGATCGTTGGCAGCACCTAGGCCATTGCAAACGTTCATATTTTTGAACGTCTCCAATGTTTGGGGTAGCAGTGTCGCGTCATGCAACAGCGGAATCAACTTACAGTTCTGTGGATGAACGGTACGACCATAAACACAGTAGGTCAGTCTTTTCGCACTGTCAATCACGAGAGTCTTTTCGACTACAGGTACTTCCACTTCATTTTCCTGCTTCATGACAAAGCGTGAGAAGACTACATTGGGTCTTCCTTTGCTTGACAAATGCGTAATTCCCCATGATTTTGGTATCGCGATGGAACACTTTTCACCGGCCCGAGTGCTCATGGAGAATGTGATCGAAGTACGGAAATCTGTATCGCACGTTTCTGATGTTTGAACTGCTGTTACGCAATCGTGCGCACTTGATTCAGAGTCAGCGGCTGCCATCGATGAGATCGTGCATTGCTCTGATGAAATAACTTCGTGATTTAAAAAATCGTGCCATGAATCAATTTCCGGTTGAACGAACGACTCTTTTGGCGAAATAGGCTCTGTGTCAAAATCAAGTACATCCATCGGTGAAGGAGTCTTTTCCCCGACACAATCGTTTACTGGAATCACATTTGTGAGAATGCATTCTTGTAATGGAACGTCGCGTTGAACGAACTCGTGTGGCGTATGAATTTCTTGCTGCATGAATGATTCTTGCGATGCACTTGATGAATCATCAGCTTCTCTCGATGAAAAAGTGCCTTCCAAGTTTATATCTGTGCCGGGAGATTCGAAATTTATTATACATTCTGTCTAATAGAGTATTGTCAAAACTATCGATTACCATAAAGCTGCCACTGAAATAACTATTGTATTTTTTTTCTAGCAAGGAACTCGGCAGGTAAATATTTATTTAGTCATAATGATTGTAATATTTTTTTCATGTGATCGCGGTTTTCCTAAATCGAGTTTGTCTGGTCAGTATTTTATTTCCATTACATTATACGACTATTAATTCTTTTAATTTTTTTTCAGGCAATCAGTGTTTTTCAAGATCAAGTTTGCCAGGTAAGTATTTTATTTTTATTTTGTTGTGCAACTATTAATGTTTTTAATTTTTTTTTTCAGGTAACCACGATTTTGCTACATCAAGTCCACCCGGTGAGTATTTCTTTTTATTTTATTAAACCACTATTAATTCATTTGATTCATTTTTTTGAGGAAATCATTATGAGAAATCATTTTGAGGAACCTGACCTTTTCCAAGGTCAGGTTCATCCAGTAAGTATTTAATTTTCATGCTATTGTGCAACGATTAATTTTTTTTTTTTAGGTAACTAGCATTTTGCAACATTGACTCTGCTCCGTGAGTATTTCTATCCATTCAATTTCCGTCCACTATTATTTTTTTTTTTTAAGAATTCAGCGTTTTATAAGATCGCGGTCACCCTGTAAGTATTTTATTTTTATTTTATTGTGCGACTACTAATACTTTTCATTTTTTTTTTTGCTACATCGAGTTAGTCTGATCAGTATTTTATTTTTATTTGTGTAGCTGAATAAGATACATGCAAGGAGCATAAACATAGTAAATGTGACTTGAGGTAGTCCTAGCGCGACCGGCAGGGGGAAATTAGCGAAAACGTTGACGCAGCGGAGCGCACGGTGAACGGGGCATGCATGAAACAAGAGTCGGTACCGTGGCCACCAAAAACTCGTCCAAGGCTACCGTAAACTCGTAAAATCTTTTTCAAACATCCGTTGAGCTTATGTTTGTTTGTGAAAATCTGAATCCTCAATATTTTTAAAACAAAATGAGCGTTTGGTTATGTGATTCTTGACTATATTTGTATATGAATTTCGAGGTAATCTCCGCATGGTCAGGATTCTTCCTATAGTCGCTATGCTAAAATCGTGATTTTTAACTTAAATTTTTCTCGCTAAAAAGGTCGTTAAGGTACACTTAAACTTTGCAGGTGCATTGGAGGGTGCTTTAAGACTAACGTATCAAAATTTCATGCGATTGTGCACTATGTGCAAAAACGCTAGGACAACCTTAACACAGACACCTACCAATGGTTTTTGCAAATCTCGTAGCGCCAAGAATGTTCTTGATTGGATCATCTTTACAATCCTTATCGGTAGATTCTGCGGATTGTCGCAACAGCTCTTCGTTCTCGAAAATCGTAGGCACAGCGGTCATGTCCAGTTTAGGGCATTTAAATGCAGACTAAAATCAAAATACAGAATGTTTGAAGAAAGTTTGCTTAAATCTTTGAGCAACATCTCATGTTCGAAACGAAATCGAAACTTTTACTGTTTTACAGACCATAAGAACGAATAATTTGAATAAACTTACTTCAGCAATAATTCGACCATTCTCGTCTTTTTTTATCCATTCTTTGAGTATATATTTTTTCTGAAAATGCTTCTCGCAAACGTAGTGTGATTTTTTTGACACAACACTGGGAATCGCCGCTTACCATTTTTTAAATCTTTCAAGGTCTTTCGGCACTTGGAAGATGGAGCACTTATTTTCTTTTTCGTTTTTATACCTACGGCACTCTGGTATTACGCACAACTTAGTCATTTCATACTTCTAGCACAATATGTTTCTCGATAAAATTTCTTCAGAACAATAAACAATACAAAAACGTAATCGTGATTTCGGCACGGCGTGGGTTAAGGTTATGTCTCATTACACGATGGCAGGCGATTCGCACAGAGGCACACCGAGGGGCAAGGGGAATTACCACTAGAACTACTGCGCCGCATAGTGGCGAAAGCGGACCCTACAAAATCGCCCCATAAGAGGGACTACCCCCACCATTGAAATTTGGTTTCGTTGCAAGACCTGTATGTAAGACCGTGGTCCAGTCAAATGGTGCCTCAAAAAGGGTCCTCTGTGCATTTTGGGTATTAGGTAGCGATTTTTTTTTTCATTTTGTAGGGGATCGACCATGAGTGTAAAACTCAGTTTCCGGGATTCTAGCAGGTGAGGAACGACCGCCATCTTGAAGTTAAGGGTGTAAATATTTTTTTTAATTTATCTCCATAACCATGAAGCTGACAAAAATTTTGTGAAGAGCTTATTTGTACCTGATAAAATTGTCTACAACTTAATTCCATAATTTCTTGCGCTAAAGTTAATAATAAAAAAGTTATAAACAAAAAAAGATGATGAATGAGAAGGTAAAATACTTTGAGGCCAGATAATTAATTAATTAAAAGTCTTACAATAAAAATACCTCTTACCTTTTTTATGCAGCATTTTGTAATAGACAATTTGACCGATTTAATTTTTTTATTTGGTTTGTTTTTCTTTGATTTTTTAGCGTTGCGATAGTCCAGTGTCAAATGGTGAAACTGTGCAAAACCAATGAAAATCAAACCAAATAAAAAAATTAAATCGGTCAAATTGTTTATTACGAAATTCAGCATAAAAAAGGTAAGAGATATATTTGCACTGAGCGTTATGAGTATTTGATATAATGTATAAAATTATGATTCTGGAGGACTTCGAGGTTCAAAATGAGAGCTCGAGGGTGGGCCGGACGTTATGAGTATCAAAATGGTTGCTAAATCATGAAACCAGAGGACTTGGGAGGCCCTAAATAGAAGCTCGAGCTCGAAGAGCGTAAAAGAGGCTTTAAATGGTTGCTAATTTTCGACTTTGGAGGACTTGGAGGTGCAAAAGAGGAGTTCGAGGAGCAAATGGGATATAAAGAGGATGAGTTGGATGCTAAGAGTATTAAATGAGGCGTAAATTTCGACTCGGGTTTGCGCAACCTAAAATTCTCATCTTTTAGTGTACATTTTTTTTTTCTACCTAAACTAACTATTTCAGGAGTGGCTCGTTGGAAAATCGAAAAACTTTCATTATCAATTCGATAAAAAGAAAAAAGAAATTTTTTATTCGAACGCGACGAATCTTTCATTGAACATGAATTCTCATCGTTTGACAAAAAATTTTTTTCGATGTAAACCAACTATTTTCGGTGTGGCTAGTTGGAAAATCGAAAAACTTTCATTATACATTTGATGACATGAAATTAAAAAAAATTTATTCAAATTCGGCCTATCTTCCACTCAACCAAAAGTTCTCATCTTTTGGCGTGAATTTTTTTGTACCTGAACTAAGTATTTTAGGTGTTGATCGTTGGAAAATGGAAAAACATTCATCATACAATCGATAAAAAAAAAAAAACAAAAAATTAAAATGCGGCGTATCTTCGCGCTACCTTCATATCTAATCTTTTAGTGTAAATTTTTTTTTTACCCAAACTAACTATTTCAGGAGTGTCTCGTTGGAAAATCGAAAAATTTCCATTCTAAATTCGATAAAAAATTTAAAAAAAATTAATTCGAACGCGGCGAATCATCGAACAACCTTAAATTCTCATTGTTCAGTGTAAATTTTTTTTTCTACCTAACCTAACGTTCCAGGTGTGGCTAGTAGGAAAATCGAAAAACTCTCATTATACATTCGATAAGAAAAAAATAAATAAAATGCGGCGAATCTTTTCGCAACCTTCAATTTTTTGATTTTTTGGTGTAAATTTTTTTTCTACCTGGACTAACTATTTTCGATGTCGTTCGTTCGAGAATCGAAAATGTTTCATTATAAATTATATAAAAAAGAAAAAAAATTAATTTAAATATGGCGAATTTTTCACGTAATTTGAAATTTTCATCTTGAGACATAAATATTTTTTGTACCTAAACTAACTATTTCAGGTGTGGCTCGTTGGAAAGTCGGAAAATTTTCATTATAAATTCGACAAAAAAGAAAAAACAAATCAATTAAAATGCTGCGAATCTTCGCGCAACATTGAGTTCTCATGTTCTAGTGTAAAATTTTTTTCTACCCAAACTAACTATTTTAGATGTCGTTCGTTGGAAAATCGAAGAAGTTTCATTATAAGTTCGATAAAAAAATAATTAATTTAAATATGGTAAATCTTTCACGTAATTTGAAATTTTCATCTTTCGACATAAATATTTTTCCTACCTCAACTAACTATTTCAGGTGCGGCTCGTTGGAACATCGAAAAACTTTCATTATAAATTCGATAAAAAGAAAAAAGATATTTTTTATTCGAACGCGATGAATCTTTCAGTGAACATGAATTTTCGTCGCATGACATACATTTTTTTCGACCTAAACCGACTATTTTCGTCGTGGCTAGTTGGAAAATCGATAAACTTTCATTATACATTTGATAAAAAGAAAAAAAAAATTTTAATACAAATTCGGCCTATCTTCCATTCAACCAAAAATTCTCAGCTTTTAGCATGAATTTTTTTCTACCTAAACTACATATTTCAGGTGTGGCTCGTTGGAAAACCGAAAAACATTCATTATACATTCGACGAAAAAGAAAAAAAACATATAATTAAAATGCGGCGTATCTTCGCGCTACCATCAATTATAATCTTTTAGTGTAAATTTTTTTTTTTCAACCTGAACTAACTATTTCAAGAGTCGCTCGTTAGAAACTTGAAAAATTTCCATTCTAAATTCGATACAAAAGAAAAAAAAAATTTATTCGACCGCGGCGAATCATCGCAAAACCTTAAATTCTCATTTTTCAGTGTACATTTATTTTTCTACCCAACCTAACGTTTCAGGTGTGGCTCGTCGGAAAATCGAAAAACTATCTTTATAAATTCGATAAAAAGAAAAAAGAAATTTCATTCAAATGCGGCGAAACTTCCACTCAACATGAATTCTCATCGTTTGACATAAGATTTTTTTCTACCTGAACCAACTATTTTAGGTGTGGCCAGTTGAAAATCGAAAAACATTCATTATACATTCGATAAAAAAAAATAAATAAAATGCGGCGAATCTTCGCGCAACCTAAAATTCTTATCTTTTAGCGTAAATTTTTCTTTCTACTTACACTAACTATTTCAGGTGTGGCTCGTTGGAACATTGAAAAACTATAGTTATAAATTCGATAAAAAGAAAAAAGACATTTCTTATCCGAACACGACGAATCATTCACTGAACATGAATTCTCGTCGTTTGACATAAATTTTTTTTCGACCTATACCGACTAATTTCGGTGCAGCTAGTTGGAATATCGAAAAACTTTCATCATACATTTGATAAAAAGAAATAAAGAAATTTCAATTCAAATTTGGCCTATCTTCCACGCAACCAAAGATTCTCATCTTTAGGCGTGAATTTTTTTCTACCCAAACTATGTATTTCAGGTGTGGCTCGTTGGGAAATCGAAAAACATTCATTATACATTTGATAAAAAGAAATAAAAAATTTCTATTCAAATTCGGCTTATCTTCCACTCGACCAAAAATTCGCATCTTTCGGCACGAATTTTTTCTACCATAACTAACTATTTCAGGCGTGGCTCGTTGGAACATCGAAAAACTTTCATTATTAATTCGATAAAAAGAAAAAAGATATTTTTTATTCGAACGCGATGAATCTTTCACTGAACATGAATTCTCGTCGTATGACATAAATTTTTTTCGACCTAAACCGACTATTTTCGTCGTGGCTAGTTGGAAAATCGATAAACTTTCATTATACATTTGATAAAAAGAAAAAAAAAATTTTAATACAAATTCGGCCGATCTTCCACTTAACTAAAAATTCTCATCTTTTAGCATGATTTTTTTTCTACCTAAACTACGTATTTCAGGTGTGGCTCGTTGGAAAACCGAAAAACATTCATTATACATTCGACGAAAAAGAAAAAAAACAAATAATTAAAATGCGGCGATCCTTCGCGCAACCTTAAATTATCATCTTTTAGTGTAAATTTTTTTTCTACCTAAACTAACTATTTAGAGCGTGGCACGTTGAAAATCGAAAAATTTCAATTATAAACTCGTTAAAAAAAAAAATTACTTTAAATGCGGCGAATCTTCGCGCAACCTTCAATTATCATGTGTTAGTGTAAATTTTTTTCTACCTATACTAACTATTTCGAGCGTGGCACGTTGAAAAATCGAAATGTTTTAATTATAAACGCGTTAAAAAAAAAAATTTAATTCAAATGCGGCGAATCTTCGCGCTACGTTAAATTCACATCTTTTTGTGTACATTTTTTTTTTACCTACACTAACTATTTCGGGTGTGGCTCGTTGCAAAATCGAAAAGTTATCATCATAAATTCAATTAAAAAGATGAAAAAAATTTAATTTAAATGCGGCGAATGTTCGCGCAACGTTGAATTGTCATGTTTTAGTGTGCATTCTTTCCTACCTAAACTAACTATTTCGAGCGTGGCACGTTGAAAAATTGAAAAATTTTAATTATAAACTCGATGAAAAAGAAAAAAAATTTTTATTCAAATGCGGCGAATCTTTGCGCACGTTAAATTCTCATCTTTTAGTGTAAATTTTTGGTTCTACCTAAACTAACTATTTCAGGTGTGGCTCGTTGGAAAATCGAAAAGTTATTATTATAAATTTGATAAAAAAGAAAAAAAAATCAATTCAAATGCGGGAAATCTTTGCGCAACCTTTAATTCGCATCTTTCAGTGTAAAATTTTTTTCTTTCCAAACTAACTATTTCAGGTGTGGCTCGTTGGAAAATCGAAAAACTTGCATTATGAATTCGATAAAAAGAAAAAATAAATTCTTTATTCAAATGCGGCGAATCTTCCACTCAACCTAAAATTCAAATCTTTTGACTTATATTTTTCATTTTAAATTCGAGAAAGAGAAGAAAGAAATTTTTTTTCTGAAATGCGGCGAATCTTCCACTCAACATAAAATTATCATCTTTTGACGTATATTTTTTTTCTACCTAAACCTCAACCACCAGGGAAGATTTTTAATTACGATACTTAAGGACTCTGTGGTACTTACCTTGCAGCTCAACAATGCGTTTTACGTTGCGTTAATGAATATCCACTTGAACGAATTCACTGTCGCACAAGTTTACCCTTTAACGTTCCCGCAAAGAGTGAATGCCGAAAGCAAATAGTCCAGTCAAATGTATCGTAAGTGAACAATGTTTTCCGTAGAATCTGCATTTTTGACTGAAGCTAGATGGTTGGATACTAAAAGTAACCCCAAAGAAATTTTGTTCCTCAACCCGCCCTTACCCCCCGAAATAGGGGTTGAAAACTTAAAAATCGCTATATCTCGAAAACTAATGCCTGATCGAAAAATGTTTCAAATAAAAATTGTTCAGGATAATAAAATACATATAAAGTTCTCCGACGTCGAATTCCCTATCTTTGATAATAAGGGCAGAAAAACGATTTGAAGATTTCGGTTTGACGCGCAAATGATAAAACTTTAGAAAATCGTGAAAAATATTTAATCATATATTTTTCAACTTTTTTCAATTCATATCGAATCAGGAAGTTCCTCTAGATTTTTTGATATTTTTTTTTTTTTTTACTTTTGATTTATTATTGTTTATTTATCGTCTTGAAGTTACACAATTTACTGTTTGAGCGCCACTGAAGAGAGAGAGACATTCATATGTCCGTACGGCTCGCACACCGGGCTCGCAGGCAGCCACACTTCCCCTACTTTGCTGCGCGTGTATATATATACATATATATATAAACCGAAGCGTCGAGTGTGTCTCAACCGTCTTTGGGAGAGAAGGAGAGACAGTGCTATATAAAGTACTGTGCAGAAAGAGACAGGCTATATATGAAGCAATCCACACCAAGTGGGCCACTAAAAAATCGTGTGATCTCGAAATATTATGAAACATTTTTTGAAAGGTTATTCGAGTGTCAAAAGCAAGCTGAATTTTTTTCAAATTTTTAAATCTGATTTTACACCCCCAAATTTGGATATCAATTTTTTTTTTTTTTTTTTTTTTTTTTAAATCCATTTTACATATAAAACGATCCATTGCACAAAAAAAACACCTGAACATAAAATTTAGGTTTTCGAATATACTTTATAATCTAATATATTTTGAAGCTGTCCAGAATTCTCTTCGTGTATTTTCCAGCAAGACAAGGCAATAATATTTTTTTTCGTCGAGTTCGTCCTTTTCTATTTTCCTATAACTTTGAGAGAACTTTCGTTGATTTCATAACAAACCACAGAAAAATTGGCATGGTGGAGAATCCATATCTTCCAAGTGTTTTCTAAGGTTAACTGATGAAAACACTTGCTACTTACGACAAATATTCGATGTTATCCAACGCCCCCATTAAATTTATTGGAAAAACATTGAATATACATTATTTACCGTGTATCACCGTGGGGGGTCAAAGTCAAAAGTTGGGACCTCACAAAATACCTTGGTATTTCCGAACAGTAAACGATTTACACATACATTTACACAGATAATGATATTAACATTTTAGATGAATTTATCTAAAATGTTAATATCATTACGACAAATATTCGATGTTATCCAACGCTCCCATTAAATTTATTGGAAAAACATTGTATGTACATTATTTACCGTGTATCACCGTGGGGGTCAAAGTCAAAAGTTGGGACCTCAACTTTTGACTTTGACCCCTACGGTGATACACGGTAAATAATGTATATTCAATGTTTATCCAATAAATTTAATGGGTGCGTTGGATAACATCGAATATTTGTCGTAAGTAGCAAGTGTTTTCATCAGTTAACCTTAGAAAACACTTGGAAGATATGGATTCTCCACCATGCCAATTTTTCTGTGGTTTGTTATGAAATCAAGGAAAGTTCTCTCAAAGTTATAGGAAAATAAAAAAGGACGAACTCGACGAAAAAAAATATTATTGCCTTGTCTTGCTGGAAAATACACGAAGAGAATTCTGGACAGCTTCAAAATAGATTAGATTATAAAGTATATTCGAAAACCTAAATTTTATGTTCAGGTGGTTTTTTTGTGCAATGGATCGTTTTATATGTAAAATGGATTTAAAAAAAAAAAAAAAAAAAAAAAAAAAAAATTGATATCCAAATTTGGGGGTGTAAAATCAGATTTAAAAATTTGAAAAAAATTCAGCTTGCTTTTGACACTCGAATAACCTTTCAAAAAATGTTTCATAATATTTCGAGATCACACGATTTTTTAGTGGCCCACTTGGTGTGGATTGCTTCATATATAAAACAGCGTACGATATTATACTGCGGCGCGCAAATACGAATTTTATGAAAACCGTGATGAATGGGGAAAAATGGTATGATAAAAAGTAGTAGGGAATAAAATTTTGTTCAAAAAAGTCCTCGATGGCATACATTTAGATATCATGGTTTAACCACGAAACGCAATTAAGGATGTATCGGACGTACCTTCTCAACCAAAGTGACTTTCGTCGACAATATTGCATACTTTATGACAAAATAAAAATCGGAAAAAATTGAACCACAATAAATACGATAAGAAGATAAATTTTGAATAATAATAATGCGAAAAAGTTATAAATGAATTGTTTGAACAAAAAATTGTTTAACAATTTTGTAGGGAAAGTTTTTTTTTACACGTGAAATGAATTCGTTGATTTTTCTGACTGCACATGAATTTTTTTAAATTTCTCATCATTTTGAAATTTCGGTTTTCGAACATTTTTTAATTTTGAAAAATGAAGGAAAAATCGTGAATTTTGTACATGTTTTTGTAAAAATGTTGCATATTACAATTAAGAAGTTTCCAGGACATTGAACGAATAGTTTCGTAAATACAACCTTAACAAATTTCCGAAAAACGAAATTTCAAAAATGATAAGAAAATTTAAAAGAATTCATGTGTAGTCAGAAAAATCAACGAATTCATTTCACATGACAAAAAAAACATCCCCTAAAAATTCGTAAATTAATGTTTTGTTTAAGCAATGTATTCATAACTTTTGGGCATTATTATTATTAAAAAGTAATCTTCTTATCGTCTTTATTGTGGTTGAATTTTTTCCGATTTTTATCTTCTCATGAAGTATGCAATATTGTCGACGAAAGTCACTTTTGGTTTAGAAGGTACGTTCGATACATCCTTAAAGTAGCGATCGTACGATTTCCCATCTAAATGGTTACATTTACTTATATCTATGCATTTACCATCAAAAGTAGTTAAAGTTACCAATCGTATAATTAGCTACACAGTAAAGATAAACACTGAATTTAATAAGGTAATTGTCTAGATTGACTACTTTTCCGAATTTTATTGTTTTTTTTTCGACAAAACCCTTCATTTAGGCACTAACAATGATAATCAGGCGGGGGAGCATGAAAAAGTTGAATAAATAAATAAATAAATAAATAAATAAATAAAATCAGTTTTTCAATTTTATTTTGAAAAGTGTTGATCTCAGAGGAAAATGTTTGCAACAAAAGTTGTAGCTTATGAAAAAATTGATCTTTTATGTTGTATACTTTTTTTTGTCTAAAACCATTTTTTTTGAGAAAAATGGGATAATGCTTCACCTATCGCGCTATGTTCGTTAGATGATGCTTTATGATTGAAAATCCTTTGTTACTATATACGGGAACGCGTATTTTCATGAATTCGCAAAAAAAAAAAATAATCGTCTAACGAACATAGCGCGATAGATGGAGCATCCGTTCTAAAGCGGACAGCTAAGCGATGTCCAGTGTAACACGAGCACGAATACATCACGTTACTTACAAGGAAGGTAGCCCAGGTCGATCTCTCCGATTTTGATCCAACTCATATATGTTGTAGTATATCGAAAACTAAGCGACATGTATTTTTTTTATCTGCCATTAAACACTTTAAGGGGGTGAAACCACCCTCCAAAGTAAGGCATGTCAAGGGGCCATTTTGCAGTTTCGCCCACAAGGACATAATATTTTTTAACCAATCCAACTGCAAAAGTTTTCTCACAATGAGAAACGAAAAATGTACTTTTCTCGATTAAAAAAATAAAAAAAGGGGGTGAGCCACCCCTAAATATTATTACATTAATGCCAAAAATGGGCACATTCAAGTTAAAAAATCTGAAAAAATATATATTACGTATGAACACAAAATAAAATTTATGTGTTTTTGGATTTTCCCGAAAAAAAAATTGTCCGGAGTAACTACCCCTGAATGTTGTTTATCTTGCGTGTATGCGAAAAATCGTCAAATTCAAGTTCAAAAATCTGAAAAAAATGTATATTGCGTATCAACACGAAAGAATATTGCCTTGTTTTTGGATCTTCCCGAAAAAAAATATTGACCGGGGTAACTACCCCTGAACGCTGTTTATCTTGTGTGTATGCGAAAAATGGTCAAATTGAAGTCTAAAAATTTTTTTTTCAGATATTTAGAGTTGATTTGACCATTTTTCGCATACACGCAAGATAAACAGCGTTCGGGGATAGTTACTCCGGACAATTTTTTTTTCGGAAAAATCCAAAAACACGTAAATTTTATTTTATGTTCATACGTAATATATATTTTTTTCAGATTTTTTTACTTGCATTTGCCCATTTTTGGCATTAATGTAATAATATTTAGGGGTGGCTCACCCCCTTGTTTTTTTTTTTTTAATCGAGAAAATTACATTTTTCATTTCTCATTAT
Organism: Rhorus exstirpatorius; assembly: GCA_963564615.1. Lineage (NCBI taxonomy): Eukaryota > Metazoa > Arthropoda > Insecta > Hymenoptera > Ichneumonidae > Rhorus > Rhorus exstirpatorius. Next base: position 601,251 of record OY751316.1, read on the forward strand.
GAGAAAACTTTTGCAGTTGGATTGGAAAAAAAATATTATGTCCTTGTGGGTGAAACTGCAAAATGGCCCCTTGACATGCCTTACTTTGGAGGGTGGTTTCACCCCCTTCAAGTGTTTAATGGCAGATAAAAAAATACATGTCGCTTAGTTTTCGATGTACTACAACATATATGAGTTGGATCAAAATCGGAGAGATCGACCTGGGCTACCTTCCTTGTAAGTAACGTGATGTATTCGTACTCGTGTTACACTGGACATCGCTTAGCTGTCCGCTTTAGAACGAATGCTCCATCTATCGCGCTATGTTCGTTAGATGATTATTTTTTTTTTTGCGAATTCATTTTTTGTTTTCTCGCTCTAGTGCTGTGCTAGAGTAAGGACAGGAGCGCGCGCAAAATAAAATGGAAAAACTGATTTTATTTATTTATCCCCTTTTTCTCGAAAAAAAAAAAATGGTTTTAGACAAAAAATGTATACATCATAAAAGATTAATTTTTCCATAAGCTACAACTTTTGTTGCAAACATTTTCCTCTGAGATCAACACTTTTCAAAAAAAAATGGAAAAACTGATTTTATTTATTTATTCATTTATTTATTTAACTTTTTCATGCTCCCCCGCCTGATTATCATTATTAGTGCCTAAATGAAGGGTTTTGTAAAAAAAAACAATAAAATTCGAAAATTTTTTTATTTTTATTTTTTTATTTTATTAATTAATTTATTTATTTAACTTTTTTATGCTCCCCCGCCTGATTATCATTATTAGTGCCTAAATGAAGGGTTTTGTCAAAAAAAAAAAAAATTAATAAAATTCGGAAAAGTAGTGAATCTAGACAATTACCATTGAAAGTATTCTGATTCTATGAGACACAAAACATAAATCACTTGCATTTCTCCAATTTCCCAATAAACAGCATGGTTGACGAATTGGAAGTTAGCGTTGGAGACGAAACGTTGAAACTACGATAGAAGAGAACGTGTCAGAATTTCAGAGAGAAAAAAGGACGACGCGTACCGCGCGCCTGCGGACTACGCACGCCGCCAGGTCCGTGGAGAGTATCGCTCCGTCTCACTCGTGTCAGAGGTGCCCAAACAGACACGAGGATACATTTTCAGTTAAACCGAAATCTTCAAATCGTTTTTCTGCCCTTATTATCAAAGATAGGGAATTCGACGTCGGAAAACTTTATATGTATTTTATTATCCTGAACAATTTTTATTTGAAACATTTTTCGATCAGGCTATTAGTTTTCGAGATATAGCGATTTTTAAGTTTTCAACCCCTATTTCGGGGGGTAAGGGCGGGTTGAGGAACAAAATTTCATTGGGGTTACTTTTAGTATCCAACCATCTAGCTTCAGTCAAAAATGCAGATTCTACGGAAAAAATTGTTCACTTTCGATACATCTGACTGGACTAAAAGCACTAGGCGGCTAGGCCCTCGAATTAATCCCCACTACTCCTCATTCCCCACTACTCCACATTTATCGATCCGTTTTCCGAGTGGTGGAGAGATAGTCGGAAGACGCTACTGGTCCCCCTCGATCAGACCCGCAACACGTGCTCTTTTCGTCGCCTACACTTTCTACACTTTTCTTACACTTTTTACACTCGCCCTATAGAAGGTGTAAATTTCTAGTGAAAAGTGTAAAATTTGTTAGAAGTGCACAAAGTTTAGGCAGCGAGTGCAAACCAAATGTGTGCCGATGCGCAGATAGCGGCCCCAGGCCGTTCCTAGCGTGGAGGTCGAACCCGGCAACTCGAATCCGTAATTGAATAGCGAATTAAGAGTAAAAAAAAATAAAGATTAGGTTGTCAAATCACTTTACTGACTATATATTGTCAAAACTAGAAAAAATAAAGAATCTATAAATTATAAGGAAGTGAAATTATTAATATATCACGATATTAATTTAAAGTCTCAACCAGAGCAAGAGATCTTAGAGGTTTTTGAGGGAAAATGTCACTCGATTGTGTCTGGCAATAGCCTTTCTTGTTTTCGTCTCCTGTTTTCGCAGCTTCCCGAAGAACTTCGAAGTCCTCCATTCTGGGCCTCCCACACGCGCAACTATTCTATCTCTTTTACTCTAACTTCATACGCTCGATCCTTTTTCTCTCCACTCATGCGTATTCTTGCTCTTTCTCTCTTTGCTCTTGCTCCGTCTCTTTCCGCTACTGCTCCATCACTTCTTTTCTAATTTCTCCGAGACCACGTGAATCAGGAACCCACCCTTATGAGGGGGTGGAGTTTCGAAAAAATAATATCTTTTGCCGCGCAGAATAGGTCTCCGTTATTATCGTCGTTATAGGCTATGGGACTCTAAAGGGGAGCGACAAAAAGTTTGAGCGATCTTCGATTATTTTATTTACAATTTTTCTTTTTTTTGCGATGCCAAGAAGCATTGATCGATCCTCAGCCAAAATTCGGTGAACGTCATATATTGACATACTTTCGAGCTTACGAAACAACAGACGGAAAAGAATTTGGCCACATGTGCGTAGCAACCTCCGAGTTCTCTTTTGTTTTCAGTGTCATAAATGCTGTTTTCGACGCAGGCTACTCGAAAATCAGGACACAGTATGGCATCCAAGATAAACTCTTTCGTTTGATTAAACCCGCCGTGCATTTGAAATTTAATGCCTGGTTCGAAGATGATATCTGTGGCGAACATCGACGTGATCTTGCTTACAACTTTATGCGAGTAAAGATTAACAAAGATGTCAAGTGGATGGGAGAATTAATAAGATCTCAAACTCTCCGAGTTTCACATTCCACCAAACCTCCTCAAAAATTGACGAATTTACGGAATGCATAAAGGTTTGTTTGAAAATGTTTGCACCTACTGTGCAATGAAAATTATGATAAAAAATAGTTGGCAACTCTTCGGGGTTGACTGAACGTGGGTCGCAGTTTCGCATCTCTTTACCGAGGTGATTCGAGCTGAACGACAGAAAACAGTTCGCGACTCTCAGGAGTCGATCGAACGGTCGCAGTTTCGCATCTCTTTACCGAGGTGATTCGAGCTGAACGACAGAAAACAGTTCGCGACTCTTAGGAGTCGACCGAACGGTCGCAGTTTCGCATCTCTTTACCGAGGTGATTCGAGCTGAACGACAGAAAACAGTTCGCGACTCTTAGGAGTCGACCGAACGGTCGCAGTTTCGCATCTCTTTACCGAGGTGATTCGAGCTGAACGACAGAAAACAGTTCGCGACTCTTAGGAGTCGACCGAACGGTCGCAGTTTCGCATCTCTTTACCGAGGTGATTCGAGCTGAACGACAGAAAACAGTTTGCGACTCTCAGGAGTCGACCGAACGGTCGCAGTTTCGCATCTCTTTACCGAGGTGATTCGAGCTGAACGACAGAGATGGGAAATACGTCAATTAGCCTCCCCGTGGCATTTCCTGGAAATACTTGTCTTCGGATAAGTAGCTAATAATTGACATTATCGCCATTACTTTGACAATCAAAAGGATTGGGCCCGCAATCCTGTTTTCTGTAGTAACGTGCTTATAGGAAGAGAGACAAGAATCAAACTACAGATAAATTATTATTATTATTATTATTATTATTATTATTGTTATTATTATTATTATTATTATTAAATATTTTAATGTCTGGTCACGAATAAATATTTGATTATTATAACGAAATGTTACATGAAAAAACTGAAATCTGTTCCTATCAAATAATATTTAAACATACCAATTCATATTTAGTTGTACACCAATCAAATATTCTATCGCGATCAGACATTAAGACATTTCATTGAGTCAATTGTATTTTTTTCTAAGTGTATATATTATTACTATTAATATCATTTGTAGGTCGTGAAAAAATAAAACTACTGGTTCTTGTATTCGATTTGTGCCAATTATTGCAGCGTTCAAGAGCGGCATCCTACGATTTACAATATGCATTCCGACGTTTATTATATAAACGTCGAATGGATCAGCCACCTTTATAATATTAATCGGACTTCGAATTGCGTTGTAAAAATAGTTGGTAGTGTGAATTATATGTCAACTTAACCAGGCTCTGACCCTCGCTTCCTTCGATCAGTTTCATAACTGTTGTTTCAATTAAATTGATCCCAAAAGTATATCTGTTTTTTTTTTAATCTTAGCTACCCTTTACTCTAAAATAATTTGAACTCACAAAATATCATACGAAAACTGCCATTTATACATTTATAAAATAGGCACAATTTCGTGCACAAGTTCTACGTCAAAAACTAAAACTTTTTTTTTGCAAAAAATCGTAGTAGGACTTTTTTCGATCAAATGTCATTTTTATCTTTTAAATTTTCATGATTTTTCGAACCAATTTACATTTTATCACTACCTTAGTATTTCATTTCTAGTTTTCACGCTAACTATTTTGTCTTTCGTGAAAAATTGTAACGTGGAATACGAAAAATTAAACAATTTATCAATCATGTAAATTTTGTTTACGAAAAAGTATGTCAAGAATTAGACTACAATTTGATGTAAAAATTTGTATAGAGGTTGTGTACTAAATTTTTATCTGTTTTTAAATGTAATTTTAGCAGTTTTCTATTGGTGTTTTTAAAAATGGGCAAATATGGGCATTAAGTATTTGCTCATATTGCCACTGCACAGCACTGCTGTCAGCTGTTATTTAGCATTTATTTATGTTTTGAACCATATTAAAATATTACGGTGCTTTTGAAGAGTAAGTGATAATGAAGAACAAATCGTCATTTATTTTAAATAAATCCTAAAAAACAGCTGGCAGCAGTACCATGCAGTGGCTACATGAGCAAATACTAAAATCGATTCTGACGTGAAAAAATTTTTTGTGATTTTTTAATGGTGAAGGAAGGGAAAAATAACAGATAAAATCACAATGAATCAAAGTTAGAAAATATTAGTTTATTCTAATTTTTAATAAAAATTCAACAACAATGGACACTCTTCAGAGTAATTCAATTAGCACAAAAAAATTCAAAAAAGAAGAATTGTTTATTGTTAAAAACGGCCAGAAACACAATTTTATTTGATTACTTGCAAATAACGACTTCCGGTAGCATATATAAGTGATATGTCGGGAGTTTGTATTTTTAGAGCATCAAAAACGAAGGGATATTCCTAAAGTTTTAACGTCTTGCGACAATTAGGGCAAAATAAATCCCTGAATTACGAAAAGACAAAAATTAGGAAAAAAATTAGCAACAATATATAAATGCCCACTAAAAATTGGAATTGTGAGAAAAATATTTTGAGCAGCATGAAATCTCTTCTTTGGATTGTTCTATTACATTTAAAAAATGTACCGATTTTTTCATACCAATTAACATAGGCAGACTGAATTTAACATCTAAAGTGGGTTTTTTGAATTTTCGTGCAGATATTAGATCGAGCAGTTTTTCCCTTTTCTTTGGGCCGCTCTCACGGCTAAATTAAAATAGATAGAAAGGTGCTGCCAATGACTTCTTCATAGAAAATTGTGTGCTCTACGCTCTACAAGCCGTGGAAGTCTCAGACGCAAAAAATCTTGGTTTTTAACGATTATTAATTTTTTTTTGCAAAAACGTGTGGATGCTACAATCCCAACAACTCAAGATCCTTATTATGTACATCGTCGTTTTCATATTTTTTCACTTGGTTATTAATGACTGGAATTTAAATACAGAATTTGACTGGCCTAATATTCTTACTGATGAGCGAATATTCCTCTGTTATGAAAATGTTGCTACTGATTGTGAGTCGGTACAACAGAAGTGAGTTCGAAGATATGTCCGATTTCTGAATAATCTACGCGACTCTCAAAACAATCGTGGCAACTACATATAGCGGTCGATAACTGCCGTGACGCTTGAAACTGTTTTATCTTATTGCAGACTGCGGTACCAAAATTACTGAGATGGCGCTAGCTCAGGACGCAGTTTAGCTGGCACACAAAGTCCCATAAGGCGAGCCGTCTTTATATATCTTCAGTCAACGATCCAAGGTAACCGTTTCTTTTATCTCTACAATTAATAGTTCATTGAGGCCTTACAATATTCTTTGGATGCCTCCGAAGGATTTGCGAAAAATTCGACTAGAACAATTCGACTAAAACAATTCAACTAAAAAACAATTCGACTAAAAACAATTAGACTAAAAAAAATTCGACTAAAAAACAATTCGAATAAAAAAATGTGGCTGAAAACAACTGAACTAAAATCAATTCGACTAACAATGAGTTTTATAACAAAATTCGGGTGAAACACAAGTTTCTCTGTGACTTCACGCACGCACGCACACACGCACGCACACACACACACCCACACACACTCAAGTCGAAACCTAAACCCACGTGCGCGCGCGCACACACACGCAGGCACGCGCACGCACGCACATACACACACGCACTCACGCGCGCTACTGACAAAACTGAGAAAGCATGACCTTTGCCGAAGTAGCTTTATGTAGTAGAGAACATTATACGTTATACATTGTATAACATATGACGTTATACATGAATTATATAATACATTGTATTCTCTACAATTTTTGCTAAAAAAATAATTTATTGATAACTTTTTGGCATTATTATTAAAAATTAATCTTCTTATCTTCTTCATTGTAGTTGAATTTTTTCCGATTTTTATCTCATCATAAAGTATGCAATATTGTCGACGAAAGTCACTTTTGGTTGGGAAGATACGTTCAATACATCCTTAATTGTATGAAATATAATAAAGTTTAAGAAAACAAGTCGTCCCCATTTCAGGTAAGGAGATAAATTTTTGATTGTTCAATATATAAACATTAGGGATATTATTTCAACTTAATTTCTTGAATCTTCACTATTATACTATACCTATTATGCATACTTGTCATTTTAGACCTTGCACCCGGTGGTCCAACATTAAACGTCCCATAGCTCGAAAAGTATGAACATTAGAAAAAAAAGTTTTAAGTAAAAGTTGTGGGAAATTGATTGATCTTTAATAATTTACAGAAGCATTTTATTGATTAATCCAATATTAGAAGAGTTATCGGCCGAAATAGAAAAACCTGTTCATTAAATGAGCCATAAATCGTAAACGGTAAGTTTCACAAAAAAATTTATACGAAAGAAAAGATGCAAAATTTTCTTCTGTACAGTAATGGTCTTCATTACTTTTGCCCTAAAGTGCATAGTTTCCAAGATATCGGCCAAAAACGTTTTTTTAAGATGGCGCCTGAAGCTCCACCGGAATCTGTCAGCATTTTGTGATTTTATACTCAGTAAGTGATACTAAATTTAATAAAAAAATAAAATAAGAGCTGTAATTTAGTGCAAAGTGAAATTATTTTTTTACTTGTCTATTAATAAAACATTTCCCTTCTTTTTCTTTCATCTCTCTATTCCCACTTCTCTCCCTCTCCCTCTTTCTTCCGCTCTCTCTCTCTCTCTCACTCTCTCTCTCTCTCTCTCTCTCTCCCTCTCTGCTTAGCCTCGTCACACCCTCTTAGCTTAGACACTGCAGTATGTTGGAAAAAAGTGGCTAAGCTTTTTTATTACGATCAGTTGCGTCGTTTAGGAGAAAGTACCTTCGAGGATTTTCAGTTATCTTTCTCTCACTCACGCTCGCGCACGATCCTTATGACGCTATCTCTTTGGCACTCGAGCGATCGTCGTGCGTGTTTAGCCTCGTCTTAAAAAATAGTAATTGTTGAAGTTTAAGGCTGTATCAAAATTCGAGTAAAATTTCAGTACTTTCCGATCGAATTATCAACTGACAAAATTCTGCTATATTTCATATTGTTAGAATAATTATTAACAATGTCAAAAAGTTATTAACGAATAGTTGAAACAAAACTTTGTGCAAGAAATTATTTATTTATTTATTTATTTATTTATTTATTAAATGTAAACTGGGAAGACCCCCAATAACAGGCTGGTGGATCACCAACCACACAATACAGATAGTAATAACAATCAAGTCCTATAATAATCATATCATTGCATAATTTATTCGCAATTATTATTATTTAATTGCAATTATTATTGCAAGATTTATTCGCCAATTAATAGCTGTCGATTGGCATGAGTTTTAGCTTCCTAAGACCACCCCCTCTCCCGACATTCCACCCCTGGCGATAAAAAACCAAACTGTTTACGCGACGACCCAAAATTCGAAATTTTATCGACGCGTGAATTCATCGTCAGGGGTGGAATTTCTAGGGAGGTGGTGGTCCTAGGAATGCGGAAACGAAGTCATTCGGCAGCGATTAATTAGTGAATAATTCACGCGTCGATATATTAACCGATTAACGTATGTACAACAAGTTTTGGGGACGGATGGCTGGGGGCGGGGGTGATATGAAGGGTGGGGGTGGTTTTAGGAAAACGAAACTAATGCAAATCGACAGCGATTAATTAGCGAATAAATCTTGCGTTGGAATTTTTAGTTTTCAGCTTGATTTATATGATTTTGGCAATATGGCGATGCTAACTTAATTGAAATCTGGGTCTGCCGCGTTTTTTTCGAAAACGGCTAGAACGAAATTTTTTTATCCTGCAATTAGATAGCGTTTAATTAGCGACTAATTCTAACATTTTCATTTTTTTGTTATGCTATATTGGCATAGCAAGCTTAACGGAGGTGCAAAGCGCGCGAGTTTGGAAAATACACATTTTTTACTTACATAATTGAGATGGTTGGAGAATTGAAATTGTTCAATAAAGTTGTCATTGTTGATGCACAATCGTAACAATGCTTTCCTTCTTGCTTTCATGCTGCGGTTCCTTTTTGCAGGTGATGATCCACATTTTCTCTGTCCGTCATTTCCACGGTTAGGCATATTGCTCAGTTGTACTCTTTCGTACCGGTACACTTGATAAGTTATATCTGCCTGTAACAGTACAAAAAATTGAGCAGATAACGGGCAGGATATATCGGAGTGAGATTTTACATGTGGGGTATTCCGTCTATTATCGCCGACAATGCCGTCTATTATCGCCGACGACAGGCGCTGCCGCGCGGTCGTTTCAGAGATATGCGTGTCAAGCTAAACATGATAATGGCTCACGAGAAACGCGAGAACGGCGGTAGTATTAAGAATAACTGAGTTCAGGGCATTTCTGTTAGCGACTGTACTCCGACTCGAGCCAAGCTCGACTCGGATAACTTCGGCAACTCTCGTGCTCCTAAGCGAGCCGAACGACTGCCTACGCAGTCTGTCTCGAACCCCGAGCAAAGAACAGGGGAGCACATGTTGTGCGGCTTTATATCTATGAATATTAATCAATAAATAGTTAATCACCACTCATACTCGCCACCTCAATTTATTTATTAACCCGCTCACAATCTCTTGTCGGAACACGGGATGCCATCTTTCCAGAGTCCGGGATCCCTGTGGGGAACACGAACTCTGCCGAAAGAGCTGACTGTATCGGACAAGTTCATGATCGGACAAGTCTCAAAAAATCAGGTTTTGGGCATAATATCGGTGAATTTTTTCCGAATTTCACAAATTTCATCAAAAATTCACAAAAAAAAAATGGTTCACTAAAAAATTTTGAAAAAATCACAGACGATTTTTTAATATAGTACTACGACGAATAAATAAATTAAGCAAAAAAAAATGTCAAGGTCAATAAATGTCGGCGATAATCGATGAAATATCCCATATGTATCTGGGAATTACGACTTCGTTGGAATGACTTATGTGTTATGCAATTTTATGAAATAAAACACACAGTGTGTTGGTGTGAAAGTTAATCTTTATAGCGAGGTTACGTTTGATTGGCAAAGATTATAAGTATAATTATGACACTTACGCATTAGTTTTAATACACGAACATGATGGCGAATTTTTTTTCATGACGCAGCACTCGACGTTTTACCGGTATCGCGTTATTGCCCGTTTTCGAGTTCCACCTAATAATTTATAATAAACTCGGCACTATACACAATAATGAAAATCAATTTCTTCAAATACACTGCGTACCACGAAAACGGATTTTATTCCTTTGCCAGTCCGTGGTAAACGATAACGATAAAGACGCTGCTGGACGCTGCCACGATGCCGTGTCTCTTGTCTCTTGATGGTAGCACACGACGCACACGACACACGACGTGCGTGGTGAAACGTTAAACTACCGATCAGGGGGTGCGAGGTGCGAGCGCGAGACGAGGGAAATGAACTTCTATGGAAGCGTTATGTATCCGCATGCGCGCGTTTCAGGCGCGAAAGTACGAAACAATACTTAATGCAAGAAAAATGTCAGTATACTTATATGAAATATTCGATATTTGGGAAAAAAAAAATCTGCAAGTTAATGCATAATTACGGCACCCTACGATTATTTTCAGTAAAAAACAATTTTTTGTACCAAAGGACGCCGAAAAAGCGATAGCAAAAAAAATGTATTACCGAAAATCCTTAATCAACGTATGGTTGATACAAGTGTATCAGCGTCCCCGGTCCATGCTCATTGGTTGATAAAATTGTATCAACCAATCCGCGACCCCTGGATTAAGGGTGTGTTCCCACTGCGCGCGTCGCGCGTCGCATCATGAATTGACCAATCAAAACGCCAATTTATTTCATCATATCCGAGTGGCGTCGGATATGATGCAATCAATTCGCATTTATGACGCGACGCGCGCAGTGGGAACGCACCCTAACGGATGCGCAGGCGGCTAGCCGATATCAACAGTCGTTTCTGATATTTGGAAACAACCATTTTCCATAGCTGCTCATAAAGCAACACGTGTTTGCCGAGTGCAAAAAGAAACTTTCACAGCGTGTCAACTGAACACTATGGATATGCCATTTTACGCTCGACCAATTTGCAGCGGGTGCGGCCAGCCTTGGCCAATCGATCCGTCCAATAACGTAAGTATATATGAACCATATATTATTAAGTAAATACATGTGAACGTAATATGTTGAAAGTGATCGTCGTTGCGCTAACCAACATTATATGGCTCTTTCCAGAATTATGCGAGAGGCACAACCACATCATGGGCTCTCCCGCCCACAACGGAAATAATATCGAGTCATCGAAGAATTGATAATCAACAAGTGCCAATGTGGCCTCATTCACCTCCTTCGATATCGTCACCCTTCCAAAATGATTGGCTCATCCGACAGATCAACGACGACGAGGGCGAGCAAGCCTGCAGAGCATTACCGGTAAGTCTAAAAAAAAATAACTTATAGTACACTACAATTACATCGTTCATTAATTTTTTCAAAAATTTGCAGTTCCTACCGGTACATCCGACTCTACCGTTTGCCGCAGGTCGAGGAAGAGGCAAAGCGGCCAACATTTTGAATACTGGGAGAAATGAATGTCCGGTACCGACTCTACCGTTTGCCGCAGGTCGAGGAAGAGGCAAAGCGGCCAACATTTTGAATACTGGGAGAAATGAATGTCCGGTACGTACAACAAATCCGCAAACGAACATGACAATGAATACTTCGATCGACTTGCAATTAATAATTGTAACACCGTCTCGATTTTTGTTAATAAAAAGGTGAAGCCGTGGGGACGCGGAAGGTGGCATGCACAGCAGAGCTTGGACATGAGAGTAGGCGCAGCGGAATCGAGCGATAATGAATGTCTTGTACCGGTAATGAGCCCCGAAGAAATCGAAAGATATCGCTACAGTACCGTTGACACCACCGAAAGCAGCTGCACAAACAACAACGAAATGAACGTGACTATACCGGGTGTACCGATTACTATTCACAATTCGGAAAAAGTGATTTTTCGGTATGGCCCGGAGCCTGACGGACAGCAGATAGAGAGGCCGAAGCCGGTGAGGAATTCCAACGAATGTTGGAATTGTGGTGAGACCGGTCATACACGAAGTACGTGTAACAAACCACGGAGCGAAAGAAAGGTGTGCTACAACTGTGGCGAACTTAATGCGACCATGACATCGTGCCGACGATGCAACAAGTGGTACCTGTTGAGCGGTGGTGGAGCGTCCGCCAACACACGTGACAGAAAATTAATCATGTCAGCTTTCCTCGGTTTTCACGAAAGTAATAACCGTAAATAACGTGTTTTCATTCATTTTTTTAACCTCGTACTGGTACGTTTCTGCGATGATAAAATTACAATTTTTTTTTTTTTATAAAATGAATTAAACAAATTCGAACGTTCTTCTTATTACAAAATATGATTTCATTTAAAATATTCTTACAAAACCTCGTACCAGTACATTTATGTGTGATAATAAAATTACAATTTTTTATTTTTATTTTTTATAAGAAAATGAACGAAAAAAGTTTCAACACGTTCTGTTAATCAAAAAATCTGTTTTCATTTTAATTTTCTTAACAAAACCTCGTACCGGTACGTTTCTGTGATGATATAATTATAATTTTTGTATTTGATAAAATGAATGAAACAAGTTCGAACGTTCTTATTACAAAATAAGATTTCATTTAAAATATTCTTACAAAACCTCGTACCAGTACATTTATGTGTGATAATAAAATTACAATTTTTTATTTTTATTTTTTATAAGAAAATGAACGAAAAAAGTTTCAACACGTTCTGTTAATCAAAAAATCTGTTTTCATTTTAATTTTCTTAACAAAACCTCGTACCGGTACGTTTCTGTGATGATATAATTATAATTTTTGTATTTGATAAAATGAATGAAACAAGTTCGAACGTTCTTATTACAAAATAAGATTTCATTTAAAATTTTCTTACAAAACCTCGTACCAGTACATTTATGTGTGATAATAAAATTACAATTTTTTATTTTTATTGTTTATAAAAAAATGAACGAAAAAAGTTTCAACACGTTCTGTTAATCAAAAAATCTGTTTTCATTTTAATTTTCTTAACAAAACCTCGTACTGGTACGTTTCTGTGATGATATAATTATAATTTTTGTATTTGATAAAATGAATGAAACAAGTTGGAACGTTCTTCTTATTACAAAATATGATTTCATTTAAAATTTTCTTACAAAACCTCGTACCAGTACATTTATGTGTGATAATAAAATTACAATTTTTTATTTTTATTTTTTATAAGAAAATGAACGAAAAAAGTTTCAACACGTTCTGTTCATCAAAAAATCTGTTTTTATTTTAATTTTCTTAACAAAACCTCGTACTGGTACGTTTCTGTGTGATATAATTATAATTTCTTATTTTATAACGAAATTAATAAAAAATTTAACATACTACTTCTGGCTCTTTCTTTTTAGTACCCATTTCAATTCGATATAGGTATATTCGTCAATACCCTGTGTATGGACAATTTTTGTTCGCCAACAGTGGAGAGAAATAATGCTATAATTTTGCCGCGCAAAAAAAATTCGACTCGATATTTCGGGTGGCTTCGAGACCTTCGAGACGCCGGCCGTCTAGCTGGCTGCGTATGCTCTCGTTAAATGTTCAACGTAACTTGCGCCGCAGCTAATCAGGCAAAAGTCCTCTTCCCGTTCAAAAATTGAGAATTGGCTGCGGCACAAGTTGCGCAGAATGGTTATATAGTACGAGATACGTACGTAGCAAGCTATATATTTCCTTCTTGGTTGCGGACGAGCATTCTCTGTATACCCGCGTATACCGGTATTCGATGCCACGTAAGGCTATTTGGCAACACCGTATGGTGTACACATTTTTTTCGGCAACAGTGGGCGAACGCTCATACGCGCGTGGCACGGGCACGCGGGCGAGCCATAAACGGTAAAACGACAAAAAAAAAAATTCCTTACTTTTTCCGCTTCTGGATTGCTGACCTCCCACTGCATAAGCGTCGTTTCCCGCGCTTGCTGACCCCCTCCCCCTGTTGGGTAAGCGTCGTTTACTGCGCGGTTCTTTTTAGACGCGTTGACGTTCCCCAACGTGTTCTTTTTCGATAACTTTTTTTAAAATATTAACCAAGCATGGATTTTCATTTCTGTGTAGTGGAGCTTGTTGGACCGGAGATGAAACAATTAGTGAGTTCTGTGCGTGAAATTTATCGATGGAATCATAAAAAGTGCAAGTACGATGTGCCGTGTACCGGCAAGATGTTAGAGTCAGTGGTGAACACAACTCATAACCAACAAACATTGAGAATGCGGGAATTCAAAGACGGTAGAAATTATTATCACCATGTTCGAGTGATAAAATTAACAAGTAAGCAAAATAATTGTACAGATCAGGGATGTGCATGCACCACTCGAATAAAAAGGATTTAAGGTTATGTGATGCTGCACAAAAATTATAGTCACAATAATATCACAATATATGTATTTTTTTCCGATAAGGAACAAGAGAAGAGGCAGCAAGCTTTGTGGATACCGGTACCAACGTTGGTCGAGGAAATCGCATAAAAAAGATGAAACTCTCGTTCACTCCTCGTACCGTGGCTAGCCCGCCCTTGAACAACAACGACCCGAAGACGATACAGCCAAACACAATATACGAAATGCAAGTTGTCGAGGTAATTATAACCAAGTATCATATTGTAATAATTCTGCGCCCAAACGTAACCCTGCAGTTTCACTCAAAATATATACTATTGCATGTATGTTTCTAGAAAGTAACCACCAAAACTTTGATGATGGTGAAAATCCACCAAGAAGATGCCATCGACGAGTTTTTGAGGAAAAAGGCAGCCGTAAGTATGAAATGTAGACTATAAGTACGCCAAACTTGCTTCTGATTTCGTAACCGACAAAAATAAAAATTTTCGCTTGTCGCGTTACAGAGTGCGGACGTCAGGGATACCGGTAATTTGTACTCAGTACAAAAAGATTACAGCATAAGAACGATCGCTGAGGTATCAAGCGATAATTGTGACGATGTAAGTACAGCTATCAGTGAATTGATCTGATAATGAATAAACCCTCCGCCGGCAATCTCTTTTTTTGACTACGCCGCCGGAAATCTATGACGATATCGTCATCGGATATTTTAATCCACTTAGGAGTGTCCGAAAATTCCCAAAAAAAATCAGGGAATCAGTTTTGGGTCTTATCTCAATATTCCACCAGTTTTCATTCAAAAATGTTTGAGCAATTAAGGATGTTTTGGACGTACCTTCCCAACCAAAAGTGACTTTCGTCGACAATATTGCATACTTCATGATAAGATAAAAATCGGAAAAAATTCACCCACAATAAAGACGATAAGAAGATTAATTTTTAATAATAGAGCCAAAAAGTTATCAATAAATTATTTAAACAAAACATTGTTTAAAAAATTTTTAGAGAATGTTTATTTTTGACACGTGAAATGAATTTGGTGATTTTTTTGACTACACATGAATATTTAAAAAAAATTCTTAGTATTTTGAAATTTCGGTTTTCAAAAATTTTTTAATTTTGAAAAATGAAGGGAAAATCGTGAAATTTTGATATGGTTTTATAAAAACGTTGTATATTACAATTAAGAAGTTTTCGGTGCATTTAACGAATAGTTTCGTAAATACAACCTTTACAAATTTCCGAAAACCGAAATTTCAAAATGGTAAGAAAATTTTAAAAAAATTCTTGTGTAGTCAGAAAAATCGCCGAATTCATTTCACGTGTCAAAAAAAAACATTCTCTAAAAATTTTTTAAACAATGCTTTGTTTAAATAATGTATGGATAACTTTTTGGCATTATTATTATTAAAAATTAATCTTCTTATCGTCTTTATTGTGGGTGATTTTTTTTCCGATTTTCATCTTATCATGAAGTATGCAATATTGTCGACTGAAGTAACTTTTGGTTGGGAAGGTACGTCCAATACATCCTTAACAAATGGAAATTCAGAAACAATGCAAAACGGGTGCATTCGACTATTTCGCCAAAGTCAGATACGACGATATCGTCATAGATTGCCGGTGGAGGGTTAATAATTGAACGTTCGATGATAGAAACTATCACTATAAAAGCTATGATTCAAATTCATTTTTAACACTGTTGAAATACTCTGTTGAAGGAGGATCTACGAAGGGAGTGTACTACTGTCGTGGCATATTGTGACTCAACGAATAGCGAGGTAAATGATCGAAATTCGTGAAATCATATATCGGGATGAAAGGCCCACTCGACCGTGATTCAGTATAAGAACTTCTCGGTCAGGGAATTACGACGATGGATCGAGCATTAAGCCGAGTTGGCACTAAATCCCCTATAAGTGCAAACTGCAATATCTAACTTTAACATTTTTTGTATTGATAATATCCCCTGCTGGGGATAATATTCAAATTTCAACATGTCAGATGATAGAACCGAGTATGACATCGTCGCCTAGAGACGCAAGAAACGGTACCGGTACCAGCGATGAAAAAGATCAAAAAATGGAACACGAGACTACTACCGGGACGAATAAAAGTTTGATAGCGTCGGTGGGAGACGCAAGAAATGATACCGGTACAATGGATGGAAAGAACAAAAAAATCGAAGACGAGACTCCTTCTGGGACGACTGAAAGTTTGATTCCATTCGAGATTGAAACCATCAACAACTGCAAAATCGACGTAAGTATATATCCATATGATTTTTTAAATCCTTATTTTGATAATTCAAATCGAAAAAAATGTGCGCTGGCTTTATTTTCTTCGAGCGATAAATTAGATACTATGCAATATGAAAGTTTATATTTGCAAGGTGCAGATACCTTGAGGATCAAATCATAATAAATGATTGTAACATTTTCCTGACTTTGCGAAAATAAAAAAAAATTCATCACTTTTGTGGGCTCATCGAAATTCTATGATAATTTCAGTTTATACAGATTTCCAGGCCAAATGGCCTCCCTGCTTTAACCATGAAATTAAGAATTTGTAACTTGAATATATCGCATTTTTTTTGTTTCATTAGTGTTATATGTTGTATCGATAAGCTGCTAGGGATATTATTCAAATTTCGCCATATTTTAGATAAAAGGAGCGAGTAACTTATCGTCGCCGAGAGACGCAAGAAACGGTACCGGTACCAGCGATGAAAAGGATAAAAAAATGGAACACGAGACTACTACCGGGACGAATAAAAGTTTGATAGCGTCGGTGGGAGACGCAAGAAATGATACCGGTACAATCGATGGAAAGAACAAAAAAATCGAAGACGAGACTCCTTCTGGGACGACTGAAATTTTGATTCCATTCGAGATTGAAACCATCAACAACTGCAAAATCGACGTAAGTATATATCCATATGATTTTTTAAATCCTTATTTTGATAATTCAAATCGAAAAAAATGTGCGCTGGCTTTATTTTCTTCGAGCGATAAATTAGATACTATGCAATATGAAAGTTTATATTTGCAAGGTGCAGATACCTTGAGGATCAAATCACAATAAACGATTGTAACATTTTCCCTGACTTTGCGAAAATAAAAAAAAATTCATCACTCTTGTGGGCTCATCGAAATTCTATGATAATTTCAGTTTATACAGATGTCCAGGCCAAATGGCCTCCCTGCTTTAACCATGAAATTAAGAATTTGTAACTTGAATATATCGCATTTTTTTTTGTTTCATCAGTGTTATATGTTGTATCGATAAACTGCTAGGGATATTATTCAAATTTTGCCATATTTTAGATAAAAGGAGCGAGT
The DNA here is from genome assembly GCA_963564615.1 of Rhorus exstirpatorius. Lineage (NCBI taxonomy): Eukaryota > Metazoa > Arthropoda > Insecta > Hymenoptera > Ichneumonidae > Rhorus > Rhorus exstirpatorius. Next base: position 618,765 of record OY751316.1, read on the forward strand.
AACTTATCGTCGTCGGAAGATGCAAGAAACGGTACCGGTAGCAGCGATGAAGAGGACGGGACTCTATCCGGCACGATTGCAAAATTGATCGCACCCGTTGATGACAGCATAAACACAATCGGCGTAAGTATATTTTCATATGAAAAATTCGTACGAGGTATAATCCACGTAAACGTGTAAATGTTAATGTAAGTAGGAAATGATAAAAAGGAAAACTCGAAACGCAATTTTTTGGAAAAAATTACTATATGGACGTGCCAATACATTAGCTATATGAAAATGAATAATATTATTTTTCTGCAGCAGGGAGAATCAACATCGGAGGCAGACGACGAAGGTGACAACAACGATTACAACTCGGGAATCCATAAGGAGCGTTCCGTGGATGGCGGTACCGTTGCCGTGGACCAAAGCAGCGAGAACCGCTTCAATGGGAATGTAAGTGTTTATTTATATCCCCCTCCTCACGAACTCTTGATTCTCTTCGCTGCGATGGAACTGAGTGCGAGGACTGTCGTCTCAGCCTGGCGAAGAAGCTACGCTTTGGTCCATATCAGTGTTCTCCTGTGACGGAGGCCATATTATACACATTCTTTGAGACATTTGCCTTTATCCAATTGAGAATTTTCATTGCCGTTAAAATCCAACGTCGGTCGTCACAGTCTTTTCAGATATGAAAAACAATATTTAAACATCGACTGATAGGCTTGATATTCAATCATGGCACTAAATAAATAAATAAATAAATAAATAAATAAATAAATAAATAAATAAATAAATAAATAAATAAATAAATAAAAATTATATATATAATTTGTTAATAATTTTATATTCTTATGAGTTTTAGTTCTGAAGTTATAAAAAAATTACCTTGTTTATATACACTACCGTCCATAAGTATGGGGACACTCGCCTCAGATCCGAGCCACACAAGACGCTGTATCGCTCTTTGAAAAATGAAGATATCTCAATTTCCCAAGCGTCGTTCTAAAAAGGACATATTTAGCTTCATTTACCTTTTTTGAAAAAAATTTTGCGATTTTTTTTGAGCCCGGTACGCACTTTGAAAGATGGTCATTTTTTGGCTTTTTTTGGGGGGTGGAAATTTTCCCGCATATCTCGTAAAAAAAAAATTTCAACTTTTTTTCCGTGAAAAACTTGTAGTGGGGAGTACAACCTTCAATCTCATTTTTTAGAAAATTTTTTACGATTTTTTTTCACAAAGATATTTAACTTTTTGCAAAAAACGATCATATTTATAAGGGGTAGTCTCATTCTGAAACTACTGGGTTATCGTAAAATTACTAAGAGGGTAAAAAGTTGCATACAATCATTTTGGATGTATCACATTTTTTTCAGAATTAAAAAAACAAATTCGAAAAAAAAAATTTTTTTCAAAAATTAATAAAATTTTTTTTTCAAAATTTTTTCTTAAATGAACGAAAAAATTTTTTATCATGAAAAATCGGGTCTCTTACCTCAACTACACGGCTTTTTCATCGTCGTTTTGTGTACATTTGTTTCGAACGTCGACCGGATGCCACGTCTCGTCAAAGCTGTAATCGCAGCGAAAGGTCACTATTTCGATGAAAAGCCGTGTAGATGAGGTAAGAGACCCGATTTTTCACGATAAAAAAAATATTTCGTTGATTTAAGAAAAAATTAAAAAAAAAAAAAAATTTTTTTACCTTGTGAAAAATTTTTTTTTTCGAATTTGTTTTTTAATTCTGAAAAAAATGTGATACATCCAAAATGATCGTATGCAACTTTTTACCCTCTTACTAATTTTACGAAAACCCAGTAGTTTCAGAGTGAGACTACCCCTTATAAATATGGTCGTTTTTGGCAAAAAGTTGAATATCTTTGCGAAAAAAAATCGTACAAAATTTTCCAAAAAATGAGATTAAAGGTTGTACTCCCCGCTTCAAGTTTTTCACGGAAAAAAAGTTGAAAAATTTTTTTTACGAGATATGCGGGAAAATTTCCACCCTCCAAAAAAAGCAAAAAAATGACCATCTTTCAAAGAGCGTACCGGGCTTAAAAAAAATCGCAAAATTTTTTCCAAAAAAGGTAAATGAAGCTAAATATGTCCTTTTTAGAACGCCGCTTGGAAAATTGAGATATGTTCATTTTTCAAAGAGCGATACAACTTCTTGTGTGGCTCGGATCTGGGGCAAGTGTCCCCATACTTATGGACGATAGTGTATATAATTTTATTTATTTATTCATTTATTTATTTAGTGCCATGACTGAATATCAAGCCTATCCGTTGATGTTTAAATATTTTTTTTTAAGTCTGAGAAGACTGCGACGACCGACGTTGGATTTTAACGGCGAAGAATATTCTCAATTGGATAAGAGAAATACCTCGAAGAGTGTGTATAATATGGCCTCCCGGTCACAGGTTAACGCAGATATGGACCAAGGCCTAGCTTCTCCATCAATCTGCGACGAGGGTCTTTGCACTCAATTCCATTGCAACAGAGATAATCGAGTGTCATCGGAGAGTGTTTTGAAACTGATTGTGAGGGCCGATGCCCCAGCTTCATGGAAGAGAAAACAGTCTCCGACGACTCTTGATTTTCACCGCTGCGATGGAACTGAGTACTGAGTGCGAGGACCGTCGTCTCAGCTTGACGGCAAAGCTAGGCCTTGGTCCATATCTGTGTTAACCTGTGACGGAGGCCGCACACTTTTTGAGACATTTGCCTTATCCAATTGAGAATTTTCATTGCCGTTGAAATCCAACGTCGATCGTCGTAGTCTTCTCAGATATGAAAAACAATATTGAAACGTCAACGGATAGGCTTGGTATTCAATCATGGCACTAAATAAATAAATAAATAAAATTATATTTATATAATAATTTGTTGATAATTTTATGTTTTTATGAGTTATTTTAGTTCTGAAGTTATCAAAAAATTATGTTTATATATATAATTTTATTTATTCATTTATTCATCTATTTAGTGCCATAAATGAATATCAAACATTATTTCTATTAACATTTCAATATTGTTTTTCATACCTTAGAAGACTGGGACGACTGACGTTGGATTTGAATGGCAAAGAAAATGTCTCATTGTCAGTGTGTACAATATGGCCTCTGTCACAGGTTAACGCAGATATGAACCAAGGCCTAGCTTCTCCGTCAAGCTGCGATGAGGGTCCTCAAACTCAGTTCCATCACAGCGGAGATAATCAAGAGTCGTCGGACAGTGATTTCTCCTCCGTTAAGTGAGGCGTCAGTTCTCGCACTTACAGTTTCAAAATACTCTCCACCATGTTTTCATGTTTATGCTCGTTAAAGGTGCCCGGACCCACTTTTCAATTTTCCCTAGGGTCCCGATTTAAGAAAATTTCCAGAAATTGTAGTTAAAACCGAGTGCTGAATACGGGTGCACTAGGGTGTGTCATTTTAAAGCGATATTTTTTTTTTTGTTTACCCATCACCTCAAAAGTCTTGAGTTTATATCTAAAAACAAACCCTCGCGCAAGGAGAACGCTGTCAAAAAATATTTAGAGGTAGCTCAACGGCATTGAAGTTTTCCCATTTGATTAAGATAGGAAATTCTCTTCTTTTTCACTATTATTGGTCCTCCTAAGCCTGAATAAACCGTACGGTATTTTCCTAATGAGCTTTGAAAGAGCATCGAATTCTGTACAATAAGCGTTTTTTGACTCACATCTGTAAAATAAACGGCTTACGAGTAATTAATGTGCAAACCTCATTTTCTACGAAAATTTCTATTTGACTTGTAAAATAATGATTTAATAAAAATAACTAATTTTTCGATAACTGTTTATGAATAAACGTCGATAAGAATGAATGTTTTCGTAGGTTTGCATGCATAACAAATATCGGCTGTTGGATTATTATTTATTCGGCGTCGCAAAATGTATAAAGTTATTTATTTTACAGATTAACGGATTTTTTTCAAATCTTTTTATAATAGGTATAAAAACTCAATGAAACGTGGACGGATTTTTTTGTGCCTGGCAAAGTTATGGATTATTGTAATTTGCTTCAGAAGTCAGGGAAAATGTTAAAACCGTTTATAATCGTTTGACCCTTCATGTTTCTGCATGTTGGAAATGCAAACTTTGATATGGCATAGTATCTAATCGATCACTCGGAGAAAATAATTCCAGGGGACTTTTTTTTCTTTCCATTACAATTATTAAAATGAGGATAATAAAAACCAAGTCACGATAAGCGTCATTTAAAAAAATCCTTATCTCTGGAATCGAACACCGACCAAAAAAGTACGTGTATACTGTTAACTCTGCGGTCGATAGTTTTGGAGATAGTGTCCAAGTTTATATTTGGCAAATACGGTTGTAATTTGGGAATTGACGCCAATAAACATTTAGTGACAACCGACGATGTTACTAATGAACACTTGTTTTCCGAACAGGCGAAAACATCCGGAAAACGTAAATTACCGGTAATCACGAGCATTGTACAACTCGTTCCGCCGATAGTACCGGTACGACTGACCGGTGCAAAGTACAGAACCGAGTTACGACGGATATCACGGGAGAAGAAAAAAAGCACCGGAGTAAGTTTAATTGCCCTGTAACAGTATCTCCACCATGAAACTACTTGTCTTGAATTCAGAAATGTCTTGACCCTCGACGACAAGACATTTCGAGAGCAGCTCTATTTCTCGTCTAGTCTTGTCACATCACTACAAATAACCAAATAACAAATGTGCCATCGACTGCGTAGTATTGCGGTAAGACGCCAAGCCGTGAAGTTCGTCCGCAACCTAACATGATCCAGGTCAATACTGTTCCGAGCAGTATATCCTCGCGGGCCTCGAGCATAATGTTTGAGCCGGCCGAGTACGAATCGCCATTCGAAATGGAAGAGGACCTCCCGCCTCCATCCTCTCCGAGTCAACGCAAGTCCGCGAAGCCGTCTTTGCATGATAAAAGAAACAAACAATCGGCAAAAAAGAGACTTCGGCTGAGAAAAAAAAATAAAAAAAATACGGAAATTAAGGAGATGCTTGAAAGAAGTCTTAAGAAGATGAAAAAGGAACTGATATCAGCAATTACGAACGTTACCGTCGAACAAGAACAAATCGATGAAAACCTTGTTATCAATAAGTTACCGGTACCAGACGCTGATGGAATGGTAACGCCTTGATAATATAATTAATTGTATAAAGACCACGAAGTGTGGTTTTTTTTTTTTTAATATTAAACATTATCGTTTGTAATCAAGGTAACTTTGGGGCCTATGAACCTCAAGTTCGATTCCGAAACGTGCGTATGTGCAATTGAAAGCAATACAATGAAGAAGAGATTGAACCATTTGGTTGTTGCACTCTGGACGGAGGAGGAACGTGCAAATTTGGTGCTGAAACGGAAATCGGGTGACAATTCTTCTCGCGTTGTACGTCAGAAAGAGATCAAAGGTTTAATGGGTAAGCCCGCTGTCAGAATATGCGTTGTCACCGGTCCGGTTGTGAGGGAAGCGGTGCAACCGAAGTAAATGATGCAGATACATTGAAATTACGTAGCACGGTCTTTGTTCTCGTTTTGTGTCGTCTCATTTGCGGCAGCATGATGCGGCGGCGTGCGGTCGATGCAGCATGATTGAATAATATAAACGTCACCGCTTAAGAAGATGCGTTGTTACCATCCCTTTTGACCGGACCCGTGAAATCGCGTAGAGTGTCAGCAGCTCAAGTAAACGAAAGTGTTCCGCCGTAGACATGTTTCGAAACACGCCGTAGATGTTTTGAATCAAATCTTGAAGGTCTCAGCCCTCAAATTGGTTGAAAAGAATTCCACAAAAATAATATTTTTTTTCCTCTATATTTACCAACCCCTACAAGTCCTCACATTTTATGAAACTTTTAATTCTTTCGAATTAATTCGAGTGAGACCATCAAAATTTCATTTCACCCTCCTCAAGGACAGGTTTCATATACCGATACCATAAATGCTTCGATGACTCTTTTGGAAACTTTGCAATCGGTAACGCGCTAGTTATAATTGATAGAAAAGTATTCATCAAGATCTTTCAACATTGTGTTGTTGTACAAACATAAATTTGTTTTCCTTCGAATTTCAACCCAATGAACAACGTATAATTTGTACGTTTTCTATGGTAAACAGTCGATAAGTACGATACCCGAACAAATTGCAAGGGTCCTTGAAATATTTATCGTAACGATGATGTGTAATTTCACAGATGTCTGCAACGGCATGCAGGGAATTCATCGTATAAAGCACAGCCAACAATTGACGGAACAAGTAATACGAGCCTGGTTATCGCAAAAATTGAAAACCGATCGGTACCGGTACAAAAACTTGTCTACCAGGAGTAACACCTCATCGCTGAATAGCGATACCCCTACTGAAAGCGAAGTAATCGCTCCTCCAGTAAAAAAAAACACAAAGAAGAAAAGAGTTGTACGTCAACTGGACTCATCGAATGAAGATGACGAGATCGACGAAATAAGAAGGGAATGTCTTGTAGCGGAGGTACCGGTACGTCCTGACGTTGCGGGTGGGAGCAAAGTCAGAACAATTCCAACCGTCAAAAAAATCGGTACTCAAAACGTGAACAATTTTTCCGAAGAGCTTGATTCTTGGCAAATACCCCCTACCGGTAAAGATCTCGTTGAACTATTGCAACTGTCGTCGTACAAAGGAGACAAATGGGAACGATCAATCAATGAAAAGCACCTCGTTACTTGGGAGGATATAAAACAGCGATTCAACTTTACCGATAACGAGATGTCAACTGTATTAACGTTGCATTGTTCACTAATAATGAACGGTAAGTAAGAGACCATTCTCCATAAGAGTGTAACTATATCACTCACGAATATAGTAACACAAAGCACGCACACATGTGCACTAGGGTGGTTGATTTTGTATTTTCCATTTCACGTCATCTTTTCAAAGGATAGATTTCAACTGCCTGACAAAAAATCCCAAGAGGTGCCACATTTTTAGGTGCAAAGGTCGAATGCAGCACCACTTAGAATTTTTCGACAGCGAAACTCCTTCGCGACATACTTTTGGAAATTACCATCTTTACTTTCAAAAGGTGTAACGCGAAAAAAAAAACTTAAAAATGAATCACCCTCATGTGCTACGCGTGCATTTCTGCCAATTTGAAGAATGTTTCATGTCAACGATATATTTATTGAAAGAAATCAACATTGAATCTAACAATTTTTCGTACCAACGCTTGCAGGAAATGTACGTATCTCCGATTGGTCTCATGAAGTGGCAACGATCATGAGTTTGTACGATTGGGCGTCGACGACAAATGCGAAGAACGAAGGATTGACGCTTACACAAGCAAAGGATTTCATAGAATGGACAGACGTACCGCAATACGCAGAGTATTTGTTTGACAAATATTTTATAGTGAACGACATTCATTCCGAAGGCAAAGAAAACGTGTCCCGGTAAGCAAAAAGAAAACGACTCTCGGTAATTATTATAATGTAAATACGCTATGCCGATACGTAATATGGAAACGTTTTTAACTTCAATTTGTAGATTTGACAAAATAAAAATGATGACGGTGTACATATATTCGTTACTAGCTACCGGTAAGGAGCTGTCCCGGTACGATTTGATCACGGAATGCCGCAACAGCAAGTACTACGGTAATACCATCACTGCAATACAAATTTTTACTTGAATTTCATATTTGTCATGATAACGTTCAATGATTTTTATAGAGGGTGACGCATCGTTGAGGACAGTCATCCAGGCGATGTGCGACGTCTCGAAGAGTCAGCCGCAACGAGTCTCTATAAAAAATAACGAATGTCAACTCGATCCCGCGATAATATTGCGCAAAAACTTCGACAAGCAATATGGTTAAGAAAACCACGAGCGGTGGTTCCACTTTTGTAACTTTAAATACATCACTTTAATTACATCACATAACTCAATAAGACATTTATATAACCAGAAATATATTAATTTATTAAATTGATGAATGTTTCGAGTCACTCCTTATGTGTAGAGGAAGTGGAACAAAGTATAAATAAAAATTCCATATTTCGGTACTGCGTACCGCTGTCCCGATCCCAAAAACAACGCGAACACCACTTTGCAAATGTTGCTCTTGGGACTCCTTTTTTCCGTTGTTGTTATTCTTTCCGCTTCTATCTAATACTGTCCTTTCCTGGCAATTATTACATACCAGCAAACTTTCAGAGTGGTTATTTAGAGTCGTTTGACCCCCGAAAAATTTAGTAACTGTCGTTTTGCAAAGAGCCCTTAAAAATAAGGAAAGGTCGTTGATGGTCAATGACGGTCACTACTCTCAACGATCATTATGGTCGTTCACGGTCGTTTTCAGTCGGGGTAAATTACGAATGGTCGTTCACGGTCAATGACGGTCATTTTGTTGAAGGTCGTTTTGGGTCTGGAAATGTACGAATGGTCGTTGACGGTCAAAGGCGGCGAATGACCGTCATATGGTCGTTTTTTCGAATGCGCCATTTTAACGAACTTCGGTCGTTTTATGGTCGTTTTACCAGCCAGTTTTGACCATGGAAAAAACGACCGTCAATTAGTGGTCGTCCGATCCGCTAGGGTTCAACAAGAACTTCATTTTTTTCTCATGTTTTCTCGTGAATATTTCTTTTTCATCTGCTCCACGACGTTATTGGTATTCTAGACATAAATACGAGAAATTAAAGAAATTTTAATGTATCTAAAAATATGCTTATCGACGTCAAGTTAAGTTATCAAAAATGGGATCGTACATTGAAAACGTGGCAGGTATAGATACAATTATTACTGAAGCGAATTTATACATTACTCGAACTCGCGATCAGCCAAATGAACATTGTAATTTAAATCATACATATTATAAGAAATGTAGAAAAATTTTGAGCTGGATTTTATTTTTGAAATAATTCATAAAAAAACCCAAGCCCAGTGCGTGGAATCCACGCGCGACGGAAGTGAAACTTCTCGCGTGGTCGGTATAAATGTAAAGAAATTTTGTCATTGAATATTTTGAGAATATTGAGAATTGAGAAATAATTGAAAATAGTATGGATGCGGGTATGGTCTGAAATGAAGAAAGAAATTGCAAGTTAATCTTTCTATATATACAATACTGAAATTCGTTCTTTATTTTGTCAAATAGATTAATCAATTCATAATTCTTGTCGTGGATCATTTATTGTTTTTTATTTTTTTATTTTTATGAATCGTTATCCGCAGAATCATCAGTGTCTACATAGTCACAATTGGCTTATGATAGCTAAAATAGGATACAAAAGTTTGCGATTTAATGCGTTATAAATTTCGCGAGAATACAGCATCAATTGTTGTACCCGACCTGGTAGTAGGAGTATTGATATTGCTGTTGATGTTTAAATTGAATTCGTTAGCCAAAAAATCAATGAGAGGTTGGCTTTCGGGCTTTGAAAATTGAACATTGAAGTCGCCGCTCATAATCATTGGTAGCGTCCCCCAGTCTTTTTTCTTATAATTTTTTTTTTTTTAGTAATTTGTATTGTGGAATTACAGTAATGAAGAGACAAATGCTGAACGTATAAAATTTTAAATAACGTGCGTTCACCGTGAATTATAATTATTCTCCACAGCAACAAATCATCAGGACTAGATCGCCTGAACACGCGAGCTCAGTGTAAGCGTGAACGTATATATACACGCGCGCGCACACTTACAGCTCGCGTTCAAGTATACGCACACTCACACAGAGCTCCACGTGAGTTCCGTGGAGAGCAGTTAAAATTCCGGTAGACGCTCGAAAAATGTGCACGTGTGCTTTTCTAAATTTTCACACGGAAAACACGAAAATCTCAAAATGTTTACTGTAATCACTGATATTTTTTTATTTAAACTGTTTCACACTTCTTCTTTAAAACTGTTTAAAACTTTCTCACACTTATTGTAATAATGTTCACGTCACACTATTGCAATTGATTGGTTATCAATTTATTCTCATATAAAAATGCAGCCTTGAAAATTGTCTCCGTGTGCCAAAAATAAATTAAATTTATAAATCTAACCTCAAAAGCCTATAAGTCATTTTGTCATTTTCACTCAAACTATATTCTTGTAAACAAAAATGAAAAATGAATTATACTTATAAAGTTAATTATAAAATCAATAACATTTTTCTCACACGAACACACGAGTAAATAAATTGTTGATACTTTAAATAATAAAATTATACGAATGTGCCATTCGGCAATCGTTAACGGCTCAGAAAAATACAGCACGCCGTGCGAGAAATCCGTATCCGTATAAATTGTAGATACCTTAAATAATAAAATTATACGAATGTGCCATTCGGCAATCGTTAACGGCTCAGAAAAATACAGCACGCCGTGCGAGAAATCCGTAGCAACTGCGTCATTTCTACCTCTCCCCTGCCGTCTCTCTTTCGGGCCCGTTAACATATACAGCATACTACGCTGCGACCCCCCCACCCGTCGTCCCTTCACTAGTGCGAGCGCTGGAGTGACGTGGCTGCTGACGCATTCTTCTCCTCTGCCGGTTTCCCCCACCACTATTCCCCTCGCGTGATCTGAATAGCGCTTGAGCGGCACGGCTGCTCGCACTCTCCTCGTCTGCTGGTTTTCCCCACCACTTTTCCCCTCACGGGATCTGAATTTTTCGTAACGCTCGAAAATTGTAGCCCCCTCGCTAAAGAAGTTTCACTTCAAAAAATATCTCATGCTGAAACGTTCTCGGCGTGTGTAACTTTCTTTCTTGCTTTTGTTCGTATCTGTACGAGATATATTAATTTAAAAAATTTTTATCTCCATTTTCGTCGGAAAAAATACGAAACACATGAAAAACAAATTTACAAGAAAATGAATTAGCTAAAATAAAATTTATAAAAATTTCTCTAACACAACGTCTCCTTCCTCACTTTCAAACGTTCTCTGCCTGTCCATCACTCTGTCTTCCTCTCGTTTTAGGACTGCCTTATCCATCTCTCTCCCTTCCTCATTCACCACCTACATCTACAGCTCTCTTCGCCTTTCTCTCTTGTCTACACGAGTGTGTGATGGAATTTGAAAATTGTGTTTATCGATGTATATATGTTTACACATACTTTCAAACGACATAAATTTGATCTATATATATATACGCATACTGCTACAAGCGTGATCGGCTACAAGACCTCGCGAAAACCGTTGGCACTGCAGTTTACAATGTACAAAAGTACGTTAGCACACGCTATGGTAACCGCTCACGTTCGCCATCGATAATACAACTCGGCGGGTACATTTTCCTGTGTGTCCATCATATAGCGAGACGAGTGAAGAGTAGTCGTGAAGTATATATATATATATATGTATATACTGTATATTAAAAACGTATGTAAAGTATCTGTGATGAAAATCATTCAAAATGTATATAAAATAAATTTCTACAGTATTTTAATTATATTTTTGAAGTGAAATGTTTTCGGCGCGTTGAGAGTAAAATTTTCAAGATCGTGTAACGAAAAATCGTCACATTTCGTAACGCAAAAGAGACGAAAAATATTCTTTTGGAGAGAGAGACTAAGATAGAGTATACGTCGTATAGCTTATACATAGTTCCTTTTCTTCGTCGCCGCTTTTAGTGTGTAGTTCCCGCGCGGCGGGACCATGGTGTATAAGGCTATGGATCGGTTAGACTAACACATTTATATTTCGAATATGGGTGCTCACTAAGAAAGTAGAGAGAGAGAGCAACAGATACGAATCGCGGCATCGGCCTGAGAGAAGCAGCCCAGATAGAAAGTCATGATTATCATGTTGTGCATACAATCGATGAAGGAAATTTCACAGCATATTGACGACATGTTGTGATGCAAAGCCATGGACTCATTTAGTATCGTGAATTTACAAAACATTTTGATCTCAATATGTCGTTTACAAATGCATCATACGCTTAGAGCACGTCGAACTCATATCGCTGAGCTCAAGTGTCCGCAAATAATATTCGCAGATTTTACGTCATATTGAAGTCATGTGTAGACATTTTGGCGTGTATTCACTATGGTAGCATCAATTGTACTCATGAATTGTACTCAACATGAACGCAATTTCGTGTACGTTTATGAAGACATTTCATGAGCTCATATAGTATTACGAATTTGAGATACATCGTGACTTAAATTTGTCGTTTCAAAATGCATCATCCGCTGACTACAAGATGAACTCATGAGATGGCAAATTTGAATTCGACAATGAATATTTGCAGATTGACGTCATATAGAAGTCATGCAATGATTTTTATTGGTGTATTCACTGGGTTAGCACTGGTAGTAGACATGCTATGCAAGCAATATGACGGCGATATGCATGTTTCTCAGTGATACATTTGATGAGCACAATATGACGGCGATATGCATGTTTCTCAGTGATACATCCTATGACGGCAATATGCATGTTTCTCAGTGATACATTCGATGAGCGCCATATGACGGCGATATGAGTTCATTTGCAGTAGCCTTTTTCACCGTCTTACGTGTCACCACGAGTCCACACGGTCCATTGTCCATAATGGACGGAATGGGTGGGAATGGACAGTGTCCATTCCCACGATGATGCAAGACAAGAATGGGTGGGAATGAACAGTGTCCATTCCCACCTTATTATTATTATTATTAAGACAAACATTATTGTCTTGCATCATCACGTCCACGCATCGTCGCAGTAAACGCGATAAAATATATATATTTCCAAAAAAACAATTATTTGGCGAAAAAAAAGTGGACAAAGTACGCTGGTCAACACATTATTCGATTAACATAATAATAATGATAGTAATAATAATCGTCGTCATCATCATCATATAGTAGCAACAATAACAAAATAAACACCAATAATAACAGTAATAACATTAACAATAATAACATCAATAATAATAGTAATAACAATAATAACAGTAATAATAATATTGTGACTTATTTTTACTATTCTTATTGTTATTATCGTTATACATTTTGTGGTTCTTATTATTGTAATTATTATTGCTATTATTATTATGACGAGAACCTACACCACCTGAAAGATAAATTTTCTAGACACGATTTTCATTATAATTCACTATCTTTTCTTTTCTGGTGGTAGCTCCCCAACATACAACTGATCAAGTGTTCTCTGGCGTGCCAAATACATCATATGAATTTCCAAAGTTCACAAACAATCGATAGCGGAGTGGGTAGCGTGTTAGGTAGATAGGTAGGATAGGTAGGTAGGTCGGTAGGTCGCAGGTTCGAGCCCACGTCGAGGAGAAAAAAATTCTCTCGAAAAAACCTTGAAATTTTTTTTTTTTTTCAGTATAACTCTTGTATGACCTATAACAACGATAAAATATGGATATATTTCGTTTTTGTTTATATTTTGCATTAAAAACTGGCCAGAAAAATGGAAAACGGGCCAGGTTCTGGCCAACGCCTATTTTAGCGTCACGCCGTGACGCCAATATGAGCCCCATATGAGCACTACAATTTCCTCACGCCGTGACGTTCATATGAGCTCCATATGAGCACAACATATTACGTCACGCCGTGACGCTCATATGAGCCTAATATGCACTCACTTATTGTTGGATATTGGTGAGCCGATTTTGCTAGTGCTCATGAATTCGCTGCATGCATACTCGAATGAGAACAACTTTGCTTCATTTGGAGGTGTTATTGTGAATCATCATGTGATGCAAATATTACTTGAAGGTGAGCACTCATAAGCGACGCATAGCTGTGAGCCTTCCTGTGCCTCATAGATGATCTACATATGATGCCAATATGAGCTAAATGTTTCTATCTGGGAGAGTACCGCGCATGCGAGTTCTCTCATCGCGTGGTAGGCAGCCGTGTATAGGGTTCAAAACGCGGCTTGCGTACTAGTAGTAGAGCTATGCCGATTCCCCACCATGCCGCCATCTTGTTATTCATGCCGCCATTTTCTGCGGGTTCGTGTCCGGACTAACTGCAGATTCCTGCGCCCCGGCCCCCGGTTTCCAACGGCCGGTAAGGTAGATATCTGTGGATAAGATCCCTACATATCTGTAGCCGGTAAGGTAGATATCTGCGGGATAAGATCCCTACATATCTGCAGACTCCTGCGTCATAATGCAGGTTTCCCACGGTCGGTAATGTAGATACTCGATAACTTCGTGGAAGATTCCGACGTATCCAACCCAGGGTTACCCGCGCTCGGTATGCTAGATTCCCCCGCTTACCCGTCGCAGATTATTGCTACCCCCACCCGCGGGGGTCTCATGACGCCCGATATTGGAAAACCGTGAGGTGGGATATTTGAATTCCAGAAGCTGCGATATCAGGATACTGCGATACCCAAAGATTCGTATGACTTCTCAGACTTTTACAGGTAATATATTTATTTATTTATTTGTTTATAAATTCTCCTAATTATATATATATATATATATATATATATATATATATATATATATATATATATATATAAACTGTTTTCTACGTTTTTCACCTCCGCAATGCAAATTATTAGCATCGTTAGCAATAGTATTGTCGTGTAGATTTTACTATATTTTATATGGGTGATTAGAAATATTCTCACGACTTTCGGAACGCAAATCGATGATTAAATTCCATAGAGGCGTATAAGCTATGCTTATACATGACCGATACACTCCTTTGACAATAGTTCTTCGAAATGGTTCTTTTCTCTCTCTTTCTCGACGAATAATCACATTATTCGCTGCAGTGGCTAGCTCTCTGATTCGATGTATACACTGTTATCGATGATACGAGTGAATGTAAATATTTGCGCTGCTATCGGAGCGGATTCTCTGTGTCGGTGAATTTCCTCATCTCATCGCCTACTGTGATTATAAACGAATCCTACGTTCGTCGCAGAGGACTAAAGCCCTTATGCAGATGAGCTACTGACCGACCGAAATTTTAATTTCAATATGATGCGACTAATGAATCTGATACCTTCGACGCAAATCGATGATTAAATTCCATAGAGGCGTATAAGCTATGCTTATACATGACCGATACGCTCCTTTGACAATAGTTCTTCGAAATGATTCTTTTCTCTCTCTTTCTCAACGAATAATCGCATTATTCGCTGCAGTGGCTAGCTCTCTGATCCGATGTATACACTGTTATCGATGATACGAGTGAATGTAAATATTTGCGCTGCTATCGGAGCGGATTCTCTGTGTCAGTGAATTTCCTCATCTCATCGCCTACTGTGATTATAAACGAATCCTACGTTCGTCGCAGAGGACTAAAGCCCTTATGCAGATGAGCTACTGACCGAACGAAATTTTAATTTCAATATGATGCGACTAATGAATCTGATACCTTCGAAGATGCTTTGGTACTGTAGCAGTTTATATACTTTTTTCACTCCTAAGCCACTATATAAGGCAGGCAGCTCATGTACAAAGCCATATACAGTTCAACCATGCAGCTATCAGAGGTAAGTACTTCACACAAATTATATTCTTTACCCTTCTCTATCCCTTCACATCCTTGCACCACCGCCAACTCAGCCGTACGGCAAGACCGATAGATTCGAATTCCGAGTTTAATCCTAATTTCTCTTTTAACTTTTCCCCTAATCATTCGAGCATTTGGAGCCATTCTGCCTAAAAACTCGATTAATGAATTTTTGCATATGCAGCGTCCACACGGCTGCGGAAGAGTTCATGAAGGTGGGGACCCACGGTTCCTTAGAACAATCATGGACCTCCCCCTACCATTCTTCGAGCTGCGGAGACGAGCTATTGAGGTAAGTTTACATCGTTACGATTATTAATTTATATAGTTACGATTTTTACTTTGACCAATTAATCAATTAAATAATTTTATGGTTTCAGCAAGCGACTCAACAATATCCAACACCGCCGGCGCCGTTGTCACCTCCACCTCCACCTCCCCTGCCACCTCCTCAGCCACCGTCAACTTCACAACATTCGGGGATACCATCTCTAATGGTAAGAATTCATAAGCTTTATTATTATTATTATTATTATTATTATTATTATTATTATTATTATTATTATTATTATTATTATTATTATTATTATTATTATTATTATTATTATTATTATTATTATTATTATTATTATTATTATTATTATTAATATTATCATTAATATAATTAATATTATCATTATTATTATTATTATTATTATCAAATTATTTATTTTCATCAGTTTTTAAGTTATACGATTTATTTTTGTTTTTCCATAGATTCTCCCAGCGGTGGTTGAGGCTAAGGCTAAGCTGCCGGATATGCTAATGTTGGACTTATACCTATCCGGCAGCGCGGGCGAGGAGGAGGAAAAGGAGAATGATAACCTCTCTGAGGAGGTTGAACGTCGGCGCACAATGCTGATACCTCCTCAGAAGGTTGATCCTTCTCCCAGGAAAGGGGGGCAGACTCGCCGGGGGAACCACAGGTTGATATCTTCCGGCAATAATGACCCCTTTATCCGCAAAAGGACAAATCCAGCGAGACCCGCCACCTCAGCAAGCAAGACAAGACTCCTACGAGTAATAAAAAATATAAGAAATGCTTGAAAATAAAAAAAATAAAAAAAATGAAAAAATAAAAAAATAAAATAAATAAATGAATAAAAAAATAAAAAAAATGAAATAATAAAAAAAATGAAAAAATAAAAAAATAAAAGTATTTTAATCAAATCCTGCGGCTTGTGTGCGAACTAAGCACAAATTCCTACGTCCCGTTTCCAGCATATCTGATTTGAACGAGTCGACGTTTCCTGCGCAAAATCCATCAATGCTTTAATGGTTTTGCGCATCACCAAGAGATGACGCTAATATTTAAAAAATAAAAGGCGGTACATTTAAATGATGCAGAAATTGGAAGTTTCCTGGACAAAATCTTGAAAAATCCATCGATCATTGACCATCGATGCTTGAATGGTTCTGCATGTCAACAAGAGATGGCTCTGATATTCGAAGACCGAAAGGTGGTACATTTGAATGAGGCAGGAATGAAAAGTTTCCTGGACAAAATTCTGAAAATCCGTCGAACGTCAATGTTTGAATGGTTCTACACAACGCCGAGAGATGACGCTGATATTTCAAAAAAAATTTGAAATTTTAACCTTTGAATATCAGCGGGGAATTTGAATTGGGATATGGTATAACTGCGTGATCATATTGATAGAAAGTTTTGAATAAATAAATTTCATATGTAGCCAAGTTTAACTTTTTATTTATTTATTCACTCGTACAATGTGTATGCGCATTGCTTATAGTAATCTTTAATCGAAAGGTCGGGATTACATTCGGTGCTTGAGGAGTCTTGATACGACTGGAGTAGCCATGTTTTTAAAGCGTCCGCGTTGTAAGCTGCGCAGTGCGGACTCCACGAGTCTGGATGATTGGTGCATGCGATAGTGACGTCTCCACGCAGCTTTTGCAGCGATGGGCATCCCAGGTCTTCAAGATTCTCCACGTTTGGTAGAATTTTCTCCAGATATCTTTTTTTCTCGAGACCCTTGACGTGAATCTTGCTGGCACCTCGTAGAAGGTGGTGGAACGACTCGTCGACTTCTTCGTAGGGTATATCACCACTATTCCAGGGGATACCGTGATAGTTTTTCTCAAGCCACAGATTCTCGCTTCTGTATTTAGCAGACAGATAAGTCCACTCGTGAGGTGCCTCAAACAGATAGACCGATGGCGTGGCCTCAACCTCAACAGCAACTACTGCCACCTCTTTATAAACGAACTCGTTAATAGCTTGCTTAAAGCCTTGGAAGTCCACAACGAACTCCATTGTCAAATTGATGCCAGTTGCTGCTGCCTTCGCTCTTATATACTCAATATTTGTCTCCCACTACTCTTCATTTCCCTCTCCATATCTTCCTCTCTCTCTACTACACGACATCCAATCAGCGCTAAAGTCGAAGAATAGCAGCCAATCAGCACTAAGACTGAGAATATAAACCAATCAACGCTAAGCCTAATAATAGTAACCAATCAGCGATAAGTTTGAGAACAACAGTACTCGCCCAGCTAGGCTGTTACGGGTATAAATACTCGACCAAACGAACGAGTAGTCACATTCCGAATCATTAGAGTGTTCAGTCATAATGTCTGCTTGTCTCTGCAAGGAAATCATGGAGAGCTGGGATGAAGTGCTGGAGCTTGCACAGAAACAAAGTTCCTCACAGATTCACGAATGGATGAAACGCCTCGCTAAGGTAATAAAATCGTTGGAAGATGCTCCTGCAACCACTGTTCCGGAGAAACAAAAGTTCCTCTTTACAATCGGAGTTCTGAGGGGGGTTGAGATTAAATTGGAATGCTTGTTGAAGCGTGGTGCTGGGGTACAGAGTCATGAAAAACTTGATGATCGAGTGCGATGGTCAGATCTAAGAACTTCATTCAAAAAACGTATTAAGACGGGTACCATTACGAATTTGAAACATGTGGAAGTGAGATCATTTATGGAGGACTGTCTGGCTCATTTCAAATTGAAAATCAAGCATATATTGAAGAGTGAGAGAAGCGCTGTGAAAGTATACGCAGTGCTAGCCGCGAAATTTGTTATATTGAGAAACGAGAAGGAAATAGTGGAAATGAAACACTTCAGCACAAAAGCCGAGCCCATTTTCATAACAACCGATGTGAATGAATGGTTCGTTGCAAACATTCAGAATCCTATTCAGAGAGATATGGAGGAATTTGAGCAGGAAGGTTCAGGATGGTCGCTTCATTCCATCATTAACCTGACTGTGAATATTAACAAGTTGAATCCAATGCGAGGTAACTCTTATGTGAAGCTGCCGGAAAAAATACTAAACAAAAAGGCGTGCGTTAACGTGAGAAACGATGACGATATGTGCTTCAAGTGGGCTATACTGTCTGCGATGCATCCGGTCATCCATTCGGATCGTGTTTCCGAGTACCGAAAGTATGATACAGAGCTGAATTTTGGTGGTATTGAATTTCCTGTGATGCCGAGACAGATTTCCAAATTCGAGAAACAGAATGGTGTGTCAGTCAACGTGTACATTCTCAAGAAACAGAGACAAAAATTCGAGATCGCGCCCCTCCATGTAACGTCCGAGAAAAAAAATCAACACGTCAATCTCCTTCTTATACAAGAAAACTATGTGAATGAAGAGGAGGAGGACGAGGAGGAGGAGGACGATGATGACCATACATCTTCGAAACATCATTATGTATGGATAAAAGACTTGTCTCGCTTAGCATCGAATCAGCTATCTAAGCATGGCCATAAGAATCATATTTGTGATCGCTGTCTCCACTACTTTCATACCGAAGACAAGTTGATCGCACACGAAAATGATTGCAAAAAAGTCAACAAGTGCAGAGTTAAGATGCCAAAATGTGGAAACAGCAAGCTCCACTTCAAGAATCACTGCAACAAAGAGCGAGTACCGTTCATCGTTTACGCAGACTTTGAGTGTCTGCTCAAACCCACTCGAGATGAGAATGCGTATCAGAAGCACGAAGCGTTCAGCGTGGGATACTACTTGAAGTGTAGCTACGATGATACGCTATCGGGATATCACAGCCACAGAGGAACGAAGCCTGCCGAATGGTTCGTTCGAGAACTGGAAAAACTGGTCAACGATCTCGAGAACATTTATAGAAATCCTCGTCCTATGGAGAGACTGACGACGCAGCAGGAGAGGAAATTTCACGATGCAGCCGTCTGTCACATATGTGAAAAATCATTACCACCCAACGGCAGAGTGAGAGATCACTGTCATCTGACGGGAAGGCAAGTACACTATCCTCAAATTATTCTGACTTTATTCTTATTTTTTGCGCTTTATTTCCAGATACAGAGGTCCAGCTCACAACGAGTGCAATCTCAATTATCGGGACTCACGAACCATACCTGTTGTCTTCCACAATCTTTCCGGCTACGACTCACACTTCATCATACGAGAAATCGCTACTTGCTTCAAAGGTCGAGTAGATGTGCTTCCGCAAACCAAAGAACGATATATCTCGTTCACGAAGCACATCGAGGGCAGCGATTTCAATTTACGATTCATCGACTCGTTCCGATTCATGACCTCATCGTTGGAGAAACTAGCTTCGTACTTGGAGGAATTGAAGATCGTGCGACACGAGTTCCCGCATCTCTCCGACTCCAAGTTCGAGCTACTTACAAGGAAAGGCGTATTCCCCTACGAGTATGTCAACTCATTCGCCAGATTGGATGAAAAGGAGCTACCATCGCGAGAGGATTTTTATAGTACTTTGAACGACAGCACTGTCTCGAATGAGGACTATGAGCATGCACTGAGAGTGTGGCGAGAGTTCAACATCACTGACTTGGGAGCATACTCGGATCTCTACCTGAAAACTGATGTCCTACTCTTGGCCGACGTCTTCGAGAATTTCCGCGACAATGCTATCAAAGCTTACGACTTAGATCCTGCCCACTACTATACCACACCGGGCTTCTCATGGGACGCTATGTTGAAATACACGAGGATGGAATTGGCGCTTCTCACCGACTTGGAAATGCACTTGTTCGTTGAGCGTGGAGTACGAGGCGGAGTGAGTCAGTGCTGCAATCGTTATGCCCGCGCCAACAACAAGTACATGAGTGATTACGATCCACATGCGGAGAGCAAGTATCTTATGTACTATGACGTGAACAACCTCTACGGTTGGGCGATGACGGAACCCCTTCCCTACGGAGGCTTCGAATGGGTCGAGACTGTTGACGTGCGCGACATCTCTGATGATTCTCCAGTGGGATACATTCTCGAGGTCGATCTCGAGTACCCCGAGGATTGTCACGATGCGCACAGAGACCTGCCTCTTTGCCCCGAGCACAAGAGCGCACCCGACTCGAAGCAAACTAAGCTCATGACTACCCTCGAACCCAAGACCTGCTACATCCTGCACTACAGGAGTTTGAAGCAGGCTCTCAGATACGGATTAAAACTCACACGCATTCATAGAGTGCTCAAATTCAAGCAGAGCACATGGCTCAAACCCTACATCGATCTGAACAGCGATATGAGGAAGAAGGCGCGAAACGAGTTCGAGAAAAATTTCTTTAAACTTATGAATAACGCGGTGTTCGGAAAAACTATGGAGAATGTTCGCAAGCACGTGGACGTTAAACTCGTGACACACTGGGGTGGGCGCTATGGAGCTGAAGCGCTGATTGCGAAACCCAACTTCCACAGCTGCTCCATCTTTGATGAGAACCTCGTAGCCGTACAGCTCGCGAAAACGGAGGTCTACCTCAGCAAACCGGTCTACGTGGGACTCAGCGTGCTGGATCTGTCCAAGATTCTTGTCTACGAATTCCACTACGACTACATGCGTGAGAGATTCGGTGATCGTTGCAAACTCCTCTACACCGACACGGATAGTCTCCTCTACGAGATTCGCTGCCCCGACATCTACGACATCATAAAGCAGGATATCCTGAGATTCGATACCTCGGATTATGCATCTGACAACCAATTCGAGATGCCCCGAGTCAATAAGAAAGTCGTCGGACTCATGAAGGATGAATGCAACGGACGAATCATGACGGAATTTGTGGGCTTGCGCAGTAAAATGTATAGCGTACGAGTCGAGGGTCGTGATCACATCAAGAGGGTGAAAGGGGTGAAGACGCGAGTTGTGGAAGTGACCATCACCTTCGATGACTTCATGCAGTGCCTCTTGCAGAAAATATCAAAGTGTCGAGAGCAGCGCATCATCAGATCTCGACTGCACAGAGTGTACACCGAGAAGCAGGTTAAGATAGCGCTCAGTCCTCACGATGACAAACGATTTCTCCTGTCCGATACGACGGACACGCTGCCATGGGGGCATTACAAGATTCAGTCTGTGGCGTTAGAACTACCAGGTGAGGACGTATCCATACCGATGGAGGGGGTATGCAATCACGACAGTGGAGGGGTTCAACCAATCAGCGTCACGATGGTGGAGGGGGTAGCTCCTATATGAAAGATGAGCTCATACGTCTGTGAAAAGACTTAACCAATCAGCGTCAAGATGGTGGAGGGGGGCAGCTCCCATATGAGCGGTGAGCTCTAATGCCTGTGGATGGATTTGACGAATCGGTACCACGCTGGTGGAGGGGGTAGTCCCCATATGAACGATGAGCTCATACGTCTGTGGAGGGAGTTGACCAATCAGCGCCACGATGGTAGAGGGGATAGCTCCTATATGAACGCAGAGCTCACAGCGGTTTCCATCAGACGCTCACGATGGACGTTACAAAGCTTAACAAGATCGCTCTTCTCGGAGATTTTCTCCCAACGAAAAAACTCAACGATCTGAAGGTGCAGCAGAAGTACAAAATCACGGAATTGCGACAAGTCACGACGAAGTACGGATTGAAAGTTGTTGCCAGCCTCGATGATGATTGCCAAGTATTTCTGCCAAAACGTATCTCGACCGCATTAGAGAAAGATAATACCACGTTCGGCCAAATGGTACAGTCGGTATCAGTCGGAGAATTGTTCCTGACATTCCTTGGCGGTGCGATACATCAGATCGAATTTACCATCGATAGTACCAAAGAATTGGTCAAATAAATAAATATATATAAAAATATAAATTTTATATATAATGGTGATAAATAAAATAAATATTACCTCGTTTTACATATGAACATTGTCTCTTTATTTATAAATCAACCTTATTTATCCAGCTATTGTGCGAATTGTCGAATCCCAACCACTTAACATATGCTCGATCTCCACGTTTCTTGAGCACTTTCTCCACGAGATAAACGTCGGGATACCGTGCTTTCAGAAGCTCCTCTTCATAGAAGCCTCCAGCGATGGTTTCCTCCTGATAGTCCTTCAGCTTGTACGTCGTTGGCTTCGTTGGTAGTACTCGATTCACGGTGAAAATTTCAGTTGTCCAGTTGGGTGTGTAGCCTTTCTCGAAAACGTGTTTGTTCTTGCTAACTCGTACCTTGTCACCGATTTTGAACTTGGGTGCTCTGCGGCGTCGATTATCGCACGACAAACGTGGGATCAGCATGCTGGCCGCTGTGACTTCCCTCGGCTTCATCCTGATAGTTCGATGCTTGGTGTCGTTATAGGCTGCTACGAGAGCCGGCAAAATGTCAAGCCACTTGTAAGTACCACGCAGGCTGAATTTCTGCCACATCTTGTTCTTGAGTGTTCGATTGAAACGCTCGACGATAGATGCCTTGAGATTGCTATACGTTGAGTAGTGATTGATGCGGTATCGTTTCATGAGATCCTGGAAGCTCGCATTGTAGAATTCTTTGCCATTGTCAGTCTGCAGATTCGTGGGTACTCGATCTTGACGAAGCACTGAATCCATGGCAATCATGACATCTTTAGCAGTTTTTCGCTTCACAGGCACAGCCCAGGCAAACTTGGACAGCACGTCGATGATTGTGAGCAAGTATCGAACACCTGCGTTCTCTCGAGCGTAGGGTTGCATCTCGACAAGATCAGCTTGCCAGGTCTCATCGAGACCTCGCACGATGAACTTGCGACGTGGATAGTTGCGACGAGCGGGCTTATGCAGCTCTTCCACCAACCTCTGATGCTCCATCTTGTGTATCGACGATTCCAGTGTTATATACCAGTCTCTCGTTCAGTTGATCTTTTAGAATCTTTGCCTTCAGCTTATCGAAATCCTCTCTCAGTCGAGCTACGATGTGATAAACTTCAAGCAATTCCTGCTGAATCAGACGTTTTACAACACCCAGATTGACAGCTTCATGCGGCTCGTTTGAATCAGCAACGTTGCACAGCCTTTTATTATCGATATTGTAGTGGTTGTCTGGAGTAAGCTTGAATCCGAAGCCTGGAGGACCTTGTGCACCCTTAGCTCGATCTAGCTGTTGACCGAACACGTTGACGCTCATCGTTCGACTGAGCCTCCTCCCACTCACATCCCCATTATTATTGAACAATTCCAGCCTCACGCAACTCTTCAATGATTGAGAGAATCTCGTTGATGTGACTTGGATTTCCAGCTGATTGTGAAGCGAGCAGCAGACGTAGTCGATCAATCAGCTCGTTAGGATCGTCCCAGTACACGTAATCCATTCGTGTATCTCTCCTAGCAATTTTGTATCGAGACAATGCTTTACCGCTCTTTCGAGCTGGCGAAGCACCAATCAATGGTGCTATATAGTTTTTGAACTTGTTGGTGTTTTGTCTGTGAACGGTCTCGTCTGGACTATAATGTTTCTTGTGTGCATTCGTCATTTGTATAATTCTTCCATAATTACTGTGATCTTCAGCACTTATAAGATCCACAGCAGGTTGTTTTCTGAAGAGCAGTTCGAGCAGGCCGATATTGGCTAGATATTTGCTATCACCAACATTCACATACTCTTTATCAAAACTTATCGGTGAATCACCAATCATCAATGTACCATCGAGCAGCTTGCGAACTCCGTAAGTCGTATCGAGATACTTTTTCCGATTTTTGCTGAGTAAGCGCAGATACTTGTCAACCGTAGAGTATATCTTCCCCTCCTCCTCCTCATCATCATCATCATCGTATGCAGTTTTAAATGAACCTTCCAACTCTTGACTGTTAACCTCCTCCTCCTCCTCCTCCTTTGGATTTAAGTTCTTAATTTCATCCTTGATTTCACGCACGTTTGTGTCGGTAGCGCTTACGAGTCGTTCCAACGGGTTAATGATCGGTTTGAAATTTTCATTGAGTGCTTTTTCCATACTCTGCTTGTTCGTTCTGAGAAGCACATATTTGCGTTTAATCGCATCCCGCAGCTTTTCCATCTGACAGAGAGTATTTTTTTCTCGACGGAACTCAGTCATCGTGCTATCGCTTCGATTATCCATCACGTACTGACAGTTTCTCGAGGTGTGTTCGCTATACTTATAGCAAAGCAGTCGAAACCCTTCCTGTATCTACCGCTATCGAGTCATCTACGATCCTTGTCGATCACTAGAAATCCATGATTGTCATCATTCCAACATGTTGAGCACAAACCCCTGAACTGCGAGTATGACATATCCATATTCACATGATCGTCATAGATATGCTTGAGATTCACATCGTCTTGTCGAAATATCGCTAGCAGGTTAACGTTATCGCGCACCAGATGTTTCGGAATCTGAGCATACGACTGGCACAGGTAGAAGCAATCAACGTTTTTATGCCTACCCATACAGTAGAAGGCTTTAACGTTGTCTTGCTTCTCGCAGGCTATATCATCAAATATGATGATTGAGTTGGGATGAGCATCCTCGGGTGAGACAACTCGATCGTGTTCGCTGAAGGCAAGGTAATCGACACCCTGCACGGCGCTGATCAATTTCTCGAGAAACTTGTACTTTGGTTGATTCAGAGACTTGGAGTACACATAGACGTTTTCGAAACGTAGTCCATTGGGATGTGTGATGAGAGAGAGCAGTGCGTTAGTCTTGCCGCAATTCGACGGACCGCAGAAGACTGCTCGAATACTGTCTGGCAGTAATTCACCATGTCGTTTGCAACCTCTTTGACGCTGCTCAGCGAGAGTATCGAAATTCACCACTGGCAGCTTGCGTGACTGCTCTCGGAAGTCCATAACGTACTGAACTCTAGAGTATAAATAGGAGCTCTTATATACCCAGCAGCTTCATTCGTTGACTGACCAGCGTTATGGGCAGAGGTCTCCTGAACAGTCTCATTAACAAGCTGCCTGTTGAGCTTCATATACCGGGCTATCAGTACTGTGGACCAGGCACAAAACTAGCGAAACGCGTCGCTCGCGGCGACTCTGGTGTAAATCCTCTGGACGCAGCCTGCAAGGAGCACGATATCGCTTACTCGCAGAATCGCGACAGCGTTGAAGCGCGCAACAAGGCTGATCGAGTGTTAGCTGAGAAAGCCTTGCAACGTGTCTTGACAAGGGACGCCGATGTGAGTGAGAAGGTTGCAGCTTACGCAATAGCAAACACCATGAAGCTAAAATCCAAACTCGGTATGGGGATGAAAAAGAAGAAGAAGCCTACGATCACGCTCTCAAGGATAGTGAGGGCTGCCTCGAAGTCAACCGGAAGCAACTCGCGTGAGATTATTCGCTCAGCGCTGAGTAAGGCTCGTGACGTTGTGAAGAGAGCCGGTGGACGGAGCAACGTGCGCATGCCACGCGTACTATCAGTTCCTAATAAAGTTGGTGGATTCTTACCGTTCCTCATCCCCATGTTTGCTGGACTGAGCGCGACGGGGGCGCTGGCAGGTGGTGCTGCGGGTATAGTGAAAGCAGTAAATGATGCAAGCGCCGCCAAGCATCAGTTGGGGGAGAGTCAGCGACACAATAGAACCATTGAAGCTATCGCACTTGGTAAAGGTCTCTACCTGAAGCCGTACAAGAAAGGGTTCGGCTTACATCTACAAAACAAGCAAAAAAAAAAGTCCGATTGCCAGCTCGGGCACTAACGGATGTTGATCTACGCAAGTATGCTCGAGAAATTCCACATTTTCGCGGTGTATTCATGAGAAACGCTTTACCTACGGGAGGACCTCATTACCGCGAATCAGCCATTATTAATCTCGATGATGCTGATGGAGCGGGGACACACTGGGTGGCCTATCGAAAAAATGCCAACGACGTCGTGTACTTCGACAGTTTTGGAGATCTTCAGCCACCTTGGGATCTGATGGAATACCTCCGAGTCAAAAACATCAAGTACAATCACACGAAATATCAGGATTACAACACGTACGAGTGCGGACATCTTTGCCTGAAATTCTTATATAAGAGCTTGTAGTGTGTGTATATTAAACCAGTCGAGCACGATCTGTCATGGGGGATTCATTGACTCTCAGCCTGTCCGACACATCCTCAGTACTCGAAGCACAATACTTCCCTCCCATCGAGCTTTCACCCAGCAAAAACTACGTTCTCGGACTGGTGGAGTTTCTATCATTCAACTCTATTCCCAATATCGATACGGGTAAAAACAAGTTTTACGTGGGTGATGAAGTGATTGTGCTACCGACTGGAAGTTATGAGATTGAAGACATTGACGTATATTTGCGGGAGGTTCTTGAGCCAAAAGGTATTTCTCTCAGTCTCAAACCCAACAACAATACGCTGCGTAGTACGCTGAAGTGCACTCACGTCGTTGATTTTCGACCGAAAGACTCCATCGCTCATCTCCTCGGTTTCGCTCAGCGCGAGCTATCGCGTAACACGACTCACAGCTCAGAATTGCCTGTATGTATTCTCAAGGTCAACGTACTGCGAGTTGAGTGTAATATCACTTCAGGAGCGTACATCAACGGGCGCAAGGTTCACATGATCCACGAATTCTTTCCGGCTGTACCGTCAGGATATAAGGTCATCGAAGTCCCGTCACAAGTCATTTACCTCCCGATCGTCGCCAAGGTCGTTGATCACGTGCAAATACGCATAGTCGACCAGGATGATGAGCTGGTGAATTTTCGAGGTGAAACGATTACAATCAGGCTGCATATCAAGGAAACGAAATAATGGGTATCGTCTTTGAGAAGAAGATTGGACAAGGATATAAAAGAGAATCAGCATGTCATCTACCGATCAGTCGACAACGAGTGCCGAAGACGATAACACGTCGCAACATTCAGTTCCTGCGAAGTCTCGGACTCCAAGTTGGAAGGAAGTAACGTGTGTACTATTTTGTTGCTATGGAAGACGCTCTGCACGTACAGTCTCCCGTCGTCTTCGACGAATCCGTAACGCATTACGAGATTCATTCGCATCAACCATACACCGCGTCAGCGTATAATAACAGTGATGAGATACGTATATCCATTCAGCATCAGGACCTGTGCCTCTTGCCCTCACGAAGCTCACTGCATGTGTGCGGGAAATTGGTTAAAGCAAACGGGGGAAACGTCGCATTAACAAAGCTCGTGAACAACGCTATCTTACATCTTTTCGAGGAGATTCGTTATGAGATCAATGCTATAGAGATCGATCGAAACAAGAATGTTGGATTGACATGTCTGATGAAGGGGTACGCGTCGTTGAGTCCGGGTCAGAGCGCAACAATTGAAAACGCAGGCTGGCTGAATGTCGAAGAGACCAACCAACTGACCGATGATAGCGGGTACTTCGATGTATCCATACCCCTCGCGATGATTCTCGGCTTCGCCGAGGACTATCGAAAAATCGTTATTAATACAAAGCATGAGCTGATTCTCACGAGATCGAGAAACGATTTGAACGCCGTTGTGCAAACAGCTCTGGAAGATGGATCCTACGAGGATTTCAAGATTGAACTAGCCAGAATCGAGTGGATGATGCCCTACGTGACGCTAACGGCCAAGCGCAAGATACGCCTGCTCAGCCATATTGATAAGGATATCGTGATGCCGTTTCGATGCTGGGAGTTGTATGAGTATCCCACTCTCCCCAGCACAACAAAACACATTTGGACTGTAAAAACGTCCAATCAGCTTGAGAAACCACGTTTCATCATTTTGGCCTTCCAGACCAATCGAAGAGGAGTAAAAAATGTAAACGCTAGCCGCTTCGATCACTGCAACATCACCAGCGTGAAACTGTTTCTCAACTCACAATGCTATCCGTACAGCAGTCTGAATCTCGATCTGACACGAAATCAGTATGCGCTCTTGTACGAGATGTATACCAACTTCCAGAATGTGTATTATGACAGGAACTCGGAACCCCTGCTGACGAAGAAAGACTTTCTCACACATGCTCCGATAATCGTGATCGATTGCTCGAAACAGAACGACGCGCTTAAACTAGCTCCAGTCGATGTTCGCCTGGAACTGGAGACTAGAGTCAATTTCCCTGCTGGAACTACGGCCTACTGCATGATCTTACACGATCGAATGGTGGACTACAATCCCGTGAGTGGGGATGTAAGAAGACGCGCGTGAGACACCCAAGACCTTGAAGTTACCGAGTGTCTACGATGTCTAAAACACTTTCCGAAACGAATCACTTACCACAATGAAATGAGAGTGTAAAGAATGTATATGCAACTTCAAATAAAAAACGATTTTATATCATACCGAGTTCATGGAGTTCGTTTCTATCAATATGATCACACATTTATACCATGTCCCAATTCAAATTTCCCGCTGATATTCAAAGGTTAAAATTTCGAATTTTTTTGAAATATTAATTATTTTTTCCAGGAAACTTCTCATTTCTGTATCATTTAAATGTATCGCTTTTCGACCTTTGAATATCAGAGACATCTCTTGGTGATATGCAGAACCATCCAAATATCGCTTAGTCCGGACACGAACCTCAGGAATCCACCTTACCGATGGTTGGGCTGGACACGCAGAGCTCATATCCTCGCAGAAGATGGTGCTGATATTCAAAGGCTAAAATTATTGATTTTATGAAATACCGATTATTTTGTCCAGGATTCAAATTTACCACCCCTTAGCCTTTGAATTTCAACACCATCTCTCGGTGACGTCCAGAACCATCCAAACATCGTTTAGTCCGGACACGAACCTCAGGAATCTACCTTACCGATGACCAGGTTGGATCTGCAGGGGTAATATCCCACGGAAGATGGCGCTGATATTATCTGATATTATAGGCTAAAATTATCGATTTTTTCAAATATCTATTATTTTGTCCGGGATTCAAATTTACCGCCTTTTAGACTTTGAATATCAGCGCCATCTCTCGGCGACGTGTAGAACCATCCGAACATCGCTTAGTCCGGACACGAACCTCAGGAATCTATCTTACCGATGGTCAGGCTGAATACGTAGGGACTCCCGCGGAAGATGACGCTGATATTCAAAAGCTAAACTTATTGATTATTTTGTCCGGGATTCAAATTTACCGCCTTTTAGCCTTTGAATATCAGCGCCATCTGTCGGCGACGTGCAGAACCATCCAAACATTGACGTGAGATGACTTTTTAAGATTTTGTCCGGTTTCCCAATATCGGGCGTCATGAGACCCCACGGGTGGGGGTAGCAATAATCTGCGACGGGTAAGCGGGGGAATCTAGCATACCGAGCGCGGGTAACCCTGGGTTGGATACGTCGGAATCTTCCACGAAGTTATCGAGTATCTACATTACCGACCGTGGGAAACCTGCATTATGACGCAGGAGTCTGCAGATATGTAGGGATCTTATCCCGCAGATATCTACCTTACCGGCTACAGATATGTAGGGATCTTATCCACAGATATCTACCTTACCGGCCGTTGGAAACCGGGGGCCGGGGCGCAGGAATCTGCAGTTAGTCCGGACACGAACCCGCAGAAAATGGCGGCATGAATAACAAGATGGCGGCATGGTGGGGAATCGGCATAGCTCTACTACTCGTACTTTTATTTTCAATTTCCTACTTTAATTCATTTGAAAAAATTTCTTTAATACAACAATAATAATAACAGTAATATATTATGAATTCATTACCTTGACATTAATAACATGCATATGCTAATCATAACAATTATAACAACGACAATACGAATAGTAATAAATGAAAATAATTAACTTTAATTTATTTACCGATGTGAACCATTTTATCATAATGATCTCCAATGTCATAATACATTTTACGTAGGGACAATTTATAATTCGTACGATTGGAAAATTTTTAATACTAATGCAATTACGTTTAAAATATTCAGGCGGTATTTGTCATGCATATCATATTGTGAGTCTTGTTTTTATTTTAAAGATGATACATATCGCATGAGTAACAATTTTTTATTTTTATTTTAGTTTATATTGTTAACATTTTTATTATTTGTATTAACAGTTTAAAAATATTCCCTCCAGAAGGTTTTATAAATTTTTACATAATTTTATGATACATTTTTCAATCGACACACCGGACGGTTAACCATCGATAAGAAGAAGATTTTTTTTCCAAATTTGATTTTATTTGGGACATTGTAAAAACTTTGGCATTGAAAAATCGATTTTTTTTCTCCGAAAAATCACAAAAACTCTTATACCATGTGGAAGAAAAAAACGATGGTTCAAAGAGTTTCTTTGAGATTCTAGCTTTTTAGTTACGTTATTATATACATTTTTTTTTCAAATGCATAATGGGGGGATTTTACTTAGTCATAAGTTAATATAAAAATTTTAAGGATGAGACAACGGAGCGCTTTATACCTAGTTTTGTATATTATTTATTTATATTAACGTACTGATCGTTAAGGAAGAGATTGGTCACTTATGAGAGGCTATCTCGATATCGTCAACATATATGCTGATCGAGAATAAAGTATAATAGACAAAAAATTATGAATACAGGCTTAAAAGTGTAAAGCGGTGTCTCTTTTTACTTTTTTTTCGGAAATTTATCCCTCAATAGCGCTTCTGTTTCCAATCCAAATAAATTATGAAAAATAATGAGCATTAAGTAGCGTATCGTACAAATATTAATGTGCTGGAGTTACCGAATTTGATAATTTTTTTGTTCATTAATTTTTTTTTTAATTTTAAACCCCAGAGCAAACATTATTTGGTTTCGTTTCTTTGCCCAAGCCTCATTACGAATCCAAACTACCCAAACTAGAATAAATAAACAAAGCTGTTCATTAAAATAAAAACTTACGCAGTAATGTCGTATGATTTTTCCACACGTCTTAAGTTTTCATTCGTGTTCATTTTTCACCAATTGCAGAAATTACAAATATCGCACAAGCAATCCGCTGGATATACATACACACGATATAGTAAGTATAGTATAAGGGCCCAGTTGTCAATCTCGTGTTTCTTTACCAAATGAGTAGGAGACGTAATCGTTCAGCTTCAATCCTTTCTAGGCATTTGACATGAATTTCACATACTCTCTTTCCCTCTCTCTCTCTCTCTCTCTCTCTCTCTCTCTCTCTGCTACTATGTTTCCTCCAGCTATCGGCTTTTCTTCACTCACGTGCTCAAAAAGACTCGAAAACGTCTTCCTAAATATCTGAATAAATTAAAATCAAAACTTAAGGCTTCTACTTTACGATAAAATTTTGAAATATAAGGTTTGCCGAATTAATCGCCAAACTCAGGATTCTGTACCATGTTAAAATTGAACGAATATGTTCACCGTGATGGTTTAGGGACTGCTTAAAAATTTTGGCCCAACTTCGATGCATTAAGGAAAATAATGTTCAAATTTAAATAATTTTATTAATTAATATCTATCAGCCGGAAAAAAATCGACTTACGAAAAATGTTCGTCAGGACAGCAGGCATAGGATCTGACCACGAACTAACTTATCTGACCACGAACTAGCTGTTCACCGGGTCGACTGACCACCACAAGTGACCGCGAGTCAAGTGGACACAAAAAGCAACTGATCACTAGTCAAGTAACCACGAAAATAACTGGACGCGAGGCAAGTGACCTCGAAAGCAACTGGACACGAGTCAAGTGGCCATGAAGCGTTTTCCCCCCAAAGGGAAGAAAACGTTTATTTCAGGGCTTGCCGAGGCTTCACCTATCAGAGATTACCTTTCCTTCTCATTCATGCACACATGCTACCTACCTCTTCTTTTTCGTTTCTTTCTTCAGCCCCTAAAACCCTGACTGTTACCGGCAAGTGATCTGATTCCACTCTGGTGATCACCTCTAAGTTCCTTACTATTTCTTCTTCATCCTCCATCCATATGATGTAATCAATCACCGACCCCCTGCAATCCTCTCCCACAAATGTTATCCTTCCCTGTTCGTCTCCTGTAGTCCTACCATTCATAATTGCCAGCCCCAGTCTGTCACAGAAGCTCAGCAATCTCCTGCCTTCCGTGTCCGTGATAGAGTCTTCCGATTTTCTTTCCCTTCACAAGCCCCCTAATTTTTCGCATTCCGTTATTCCATTTTCCTTTCCGATCCTCGCATTCATATCCACCGCTATTATAACTCCCGCTCCACTATCAGCCCCACTCTCCACACAATGTTTGAGCGGCTCTTCTATTTCCTTGAAGCCTACATTGTTACCCGAGTCGAAATTTACCTCCTCCTTTAGAACCTCCAACATCCTCTTTTCGAGGTTTTGAGAGTGCCTAGAGAGGATCAAATCGCATAGAAAATGAGATCCTCTTTAGCGCCTAAAACTTGCAGAAAACAGACAAATCGCCCCTATCGAGGCTGAAATGAGGATCTTACGAGAACCTCATTAAACCCTCGCTTACACTCGGCCGCCTGTACCCGTGTCGAAATTTTCCACTTTTATCCCGGGCCTGGTTTGGATTTCCGTCAGGGCAAATTGGCATAATAAATATAGTTTATTATCTATAAATTAGCAATTAAAAATCATCGATGAATTAAATTAATACTGTTCCATTATTTTTAAAAATCTTGCACATTTTCAAAAAAAAAAAAAGTCACCGACCGGGACTCGAACCCACTATCCTTCAATCCGTGAATTCAGCACTTCTGATCCGCAAATAATTATTTAAAAAAAAAATTAACGCTCTGGGAATTTTTTTTTTTTACGAATGTTTCCGGCTTCGTAGTCCGGACGTTATTCCGTCGAAATTGATTTTTTTCCTACCTGAGATTTTAACTGAGACCTACCTAACGACCTACCTAACGACTGACACGCTACCACTACGCTATGGATTCCTTATGACTTTTTCGTATTTAAATGACATTAGTCTACAAGTTCTAATGGAAAAGCGCTGTCTCACCGGGTTGCATAGAACAGCGTGATCTTCAGTAAAAAGGTGATATACAGTGAAAAAATTTATTCAATTGTTAAATAACAAATGGGTTTCATAAGAACTAGGTGAACTGAAATTATAAAATTCATTTGTGGAATATTGAAAGTGTGAGCAGGACTGGATGGTGTAGAAAAAAATACAATATTCATGTAATCAATTTACTTAGGGTACTTTAGTTAACAATTACGTTTATCAAGATCCATGTATAGTTCAAAAATGAAAATTGTTATATGGGCTTGTGAGACGATGTGCAAGGTGACAGTAAGTGAAAATTTTACTCACCTGTTAATTAACAATTGAGTTCAAAATGACTGCAGGCAATTAAAGTTTGAAAATTGATATCTCGAATTTTCATATTCTGAATAGAACAGAATTATGTATACAAAATCCTTAATATTTATATAATTAATTTACCTTTTTCACGTCACTTAAATATATTTCTCGAGAACCAGGTATGGTTTCAGCATCAAAATTTTTATGTAGACATGTAAGACTGTGAATAAGGCGATACTAAGTTGAGGCATTGGCTATAATTATTTTCCTATTTTCTATTTCAGTATTATATTTAATATTTTTTCGCATATTGCAAATGTAATTGTACGTGTTGCTGAAATAGTATATTGTGCATCAAGGGCGTAAAGTGGGCTTTTTAGACCGAGTACTGCAACCACACGAGGTCAAAAAGCCCACTTAGCCCTTGCATGGTGCACACTATATTTTTTGTTACACATGTACTGATTTCTGCGTTTTTTATGCTCATTTATTAGTCCAGTCAAATGGTGCCTCAAAAAGGGTCCTCTGTGCATTTTGGGTATTAGGTAGCGATTTTTTTTTTCATTATGTAGGGGATCGACCATGAGTGTAAAACTCAGTTTCCGGGATTCTAGCAGGTGAGGAACGACCGCCATCTTGAAGTTAAGGGTGTAAATATTTTTTTAAATTTATCTCCGTAACCATGAAGCTGACAAAAATTTTGTGGGAAGCTTATTTGTACCTGATAAAATTGTCTACAACTTAATTTCATAACTTCTTGCGCTAAAGTTAATAATAAAAAAGTTATAAACAAAAAAAGATGATGAATGAGAAGGTAAAATACTTTGAGGCCAGATAATTAATTAATTAAAAATCTTACAATAAAAATACCTCTTACCTTTTTTATGCAGCATTTCGTAATAGACAATTTGACCGATTTAATTTTTTTATTTGGTTTGTTTTTCTTTGATTTTTTAGCGTTGTGATAGTCCAGTGTCAAATGGTGAAACTGTGCCAATGAAAATCAAACCAAATAAAAAAAATAAATCGGTCAAATTGTTTATTACGAAATTCAGCATAAAAAAGGTAAGAGATATATTTGCACTGAGCGTTATGAGTATTTGATATAATGTATAAAATTATGATTCTGGAGGACTTCGAGGTTCAAAATGAGAGCTCGAGAGTGGGCCGGACGTTATGAGCATCAAAATGGTTGCTAAATCATGAAACCAGAGGACTTGGGAGGCCCTAAATAGGAGCTCGAGCTCGAAGAGCATAAAAGAGACTTTAAATGGTTGCTAATTTTCGACTTTGGAGGACTTGGAGATGCAAAAGAGGAGTTCAAGGAGCAAATGGGATATAAAGAGGATGTGTTGGATGCTAAGAGTATTAAATGAGGCGTAAATTTCGACTCGGGTATATACGGAGATGATCCAAATCTCCTTCTCACCCCCCTCCCTTCTGAGCTTTATTATCATACCATACTTCCATTCTTCCACTCTGAATTTCTCGCACATGTCTTTTCTTATACCTATCAGTTGACCTCCCGATGCATGCCCTCTGCTGTGTTCTTTCGCCGCTCTTTTTGCCCACCACTTAATCTTTTTGTTGAGACTTCTAAGTAACCGCTCTTCGTTTTCCTTAACTACCCACGTCTCCTGAAATATTAACACATCGAATCTTTCCACAAATTCCCGCGCCGCCCACAGCGCCTTCAC
Source organism: Rhorus exstirpatorius (assembly GCA_963564615.1). NCBI lineage: Eukaryota > Metazoa > Arthropoda > Insecta > Hymenoptera > Ichneumonidae > Rhorus > Rhorus exstirpatorius. Next base: position 654,371 of record OY751316.1, read on the forward strand.
CCCCGCAATATTCCATACTATTGCATTAAACTGCCTTACCTGCCTTTACCTGTACACGCACTTTTTTTTTTACCAAATTCGCACAATTCACCCTTTTTCACGCACACTTTCTCGGAGCTCCTCGAAAACGTGACCGCACTGTTCACCCATCCAACCGGAAGTGAGCATTGCTGACAATTTAGATCTCTCAGGGTGCGTTCCCACTGCGCGCGTCGCGTCATGCCGTCGCGTCATGAGTTGACCAATCAAAACGCCAACTTATTGCATCGTATCCGACGCGATTCGGATGTGTTGCAATAAATCTGCGTTTTGATTGGTCAACTCATGACACGACGGTATGACGTGGAGTGCGACGCGCGCAGTGGGAACGCACCCTGACGATTATTCTGCATACAGGAAAAAATGACCTGACAAGACGGTCATTTTTTGGTCATTGCTCGGTCAAATGGCCGATTGAAAAAATGACCGTCATTTTGCATCTCTACGCACAAACAGTCACACATCTAAAGTTCGAGAAGAAATAAACAGCACGCATTTGTATATTCTCTTAATTTCCTAAGAGTGTTATCGCGGTTTAATCAAGGGAAGAAATCTCAGGTTTCACGAATATTTACGTTTAGCCTTATGAAAGATTACTCCATGCAATCTCCTGTAAATAACACTGATAAATGTTACTGTTCTCCTGTAAATTCACTGATTGAATCAGTGGAATACCAGATCACTGATTCAATCAGTGAAATACCAGGTCACTGATTCAAATTTAGAGAGTATTGGGAATCAACACGGAGGCGGGGCCTATCCAATATGGCCTCTTCTCCAGTTCGTTGCCAGTAGCCAGCTCTAGTTAGCATGGGGCAGCATAGGGAACAGTTGTAAACACTGGATTATCGCATATTTTTCGGCAAAATGGGATTTTTGTAGTAAGATTTGACAATGGGGTTTATTACCGTTGAGGATTATGCGTGAATAGAATCCACTGCGCAAATTGGATACGGATCAAGTGATTATCGCCATAAGGATTACAATGAACCTACATGACATCCCATGCTTAACCTCAAAATCTTTTAAAAAATTCCCGTCACTTTTCGGCTAAATAAATGCGTTCGAACAATAAATTATTAGTTAAAATATCAAGCATCACATGAAAATTGTTTTATCTATAAATTATTGTCCATATTTCATAAGTTATGAAATTGAAAGTCACGTCGCTTGTGCTTACACGACATAACTAAAACGATTATTCATATTCTGCGTGTGATGAAAATCTCATGCCCTTGCATCAAATATCGACTATGTCTTCTCGATCTTTATTTATGATTTATTTCTTGTAATAGTAGAATGTTTATTCCCTTGCGGGGTACATTGCGGACTCGCGCTCCGCTCACACGTTTTCCTTAACCTACACTGAACTTATCTTAGCCTACCCTATATTTTGAGAGAGAGAGATCCAAGCCTTTTCATTCTTTAATTCTTTACATTTCCTTATTTATTCCTTCATTCCTTCTTCCCTCCTTACTTCCTTCCTCATTCATTCACCTCATTCATTCCGCGACTTCCGTTTCCGCTGCACCACTCTACTCCCCCCCCCCCATTTCCTCCCCACCCCTCTACTCTCCCGCCCCCCTGCTCTATCCCCTTGCGCGCCCCTCCATCTTTCTATTTTCTCTATCCATTCATCCCTCTCTCCCTCGTCTCCCAGTACCTCTCCCCTTACCTCGCTCCACCCTCTCTCACTCTCCCAGTCCGTACATATCTCCCATACATGTTCCCACGTGTCCTCCTCCCTCCCGCACATCCTGCAGCTCCTCTTTCCCTCTGTTTCCCAATACATTGTCCCCCTCATCTCTTCCCCCATTCTGTATCTCGCCATTCTCTGCCATCTTTCCTCCTTCCATCCCTTCTTTAGGTACCCTGGTATCCCTCTTCCTTTCACAAACTTGTATTCCTTATTCCCTCTCGCCTCCATTATTCTCCTCCACCTTTCCCCCTCTTGCTTTTCCTTTTCCCGTGCCACCATTTCCTCCCCTCTCATCTCCCCTCTTCCCATTTTCTCAGCACTTCCTCCCCATCCCACCCCATTCCCTCGTAGAACCTCCTCCTTTCCTCTTCCCCCCCCTCTCCCCCCGCCCCTCTCCTTACCCACCCCTTTATTTCTCCCCAGCACCTACTTGCCAACTCCCCTCCCCTCCCTTCCTCCAGCTTCCTCTCGTACCCCCATGCCCTCATCCCCGCTCTCCCCTGTAGCGCTTCCCTTTGCAGTTCCTCCCTCATAATGTATCCTGGTACCCTTCTCGTTACCCCCATCACCCACCCCATAAACCTCTCAGGCACCCTTTCCACCTCCTCTCTTCCTTTCCACCCCCATATCTCTACCCCATATCCTAACACCGGCCACACCAACCTATCGAATAACCACAGCCTCCTTCCCCAATCTCTTCCAAACTTCCTTTTTTCTATTCCCCACACCTGCCCCATTGCTTTTACCGCCTTTTCCGCCCTCTCCTCCACATGCTCTCTCTGATCCCCGTCAGCTCTCACCACATACCCCAAATACTTATATCTCTTCACCTCCTCTATTTCCTTCCCTTTCCACCACCACTTCACTTTCTTTTTTCTTCCTCCCCCTGCCCTGCATCTCATCACCTTCGTCTTCCCTATGTTCACCTCTAGCCCCTTTCCCTCCATATACCTTTCCAGCTTCGCCATCATTCCCTTCATCTCCTCCTCTCCTCTTGCCATGATCACCAGATCGTCCGCGTATGCCAGCGAATACACTTTCCCTCCTCCCTCCAGCTCTACCCCTCCCCAGCATCCCTTCGCCAACTCCTCGTCCAGGTCCGCCAACAGCATTATAAACAGCAGCGGACTCAACGGGCACCCCTGTCTCACTCCCCTCTCCGTCCAGAATCTCTCTCTCTGCTCCTCTCCTACCTTTATCCTCCCCACCGTCTCCTTTAGCACCTCTTCACACCTTTCTACCAGCCCCTCCCTCACCCCTCGGTCCCTCATACTTTCCGCCAGCTTCCCCCTGTCCACTGAATCAAACGCCGCGCTTAAATCCACGAACAGTAGCACTAGCTCCCTCTTTTTCCTCCTCACCTCCCTATTTATTATGTAGTTCAGCACATATATGTGGTCTATGGTCCCCATCCCCTCCCTAAATCCCGCTTGACTCGGTGGCAGCATCCCCCTCCCCTCTACCTTCTGTTTCAGTCTGTTTCCCAGCACCCCCGCGTACACCTTATATGCCGTCTGCGTCAGCGTAACCCCCCTGTAATCTTCCACTACATCTTCTTTCCCTTTCTTCACTACCGGCACCACCATTCCTTGCTTCCACCCCTCTGGCCATCCTTCCCCTCTCCACACCCTCGCACACATTCTCCACAGGTTTTCCCTCACACATTCTCCTCCATACCTCCACACCTCATTCGGCACCCCGTCCTCCCCCATTGCCTTATTGTCCCTCAGCTTCCTCACTACTTTCCACACTTCCTGCCTCGTCAGTTCTTCTTCTCCCTCCTCCTCCATGTTCCTTACCGAAGCTCCCACCCTCCTCTCGTCTATCCCTCCCAGCAACCCCTTGAAATATCTGTCCCACTCCTGAATGCTTATTCTCTCATTTACCCCTTTCCTTCTCCTCCTACCTCTATTTATCACCGTCCAGGCTTGGCTTTCTGACTTTATCCCGTTTATCTCCTCTTCCCATCTCCTCCTTTCCTCCCTTTTTTTTCCCTCGCACATCCTTCTGCACCCCCTCTTCTCTTCCTTGTATGCGCTTTCGTCAATCCTTCCTCCCCTCCATTCCTCCAGCTTCATCTTGAGCCTTTCCTTTCCCTCTCTACACTCCCTGTCCCACCAGCTCTTTTGCTGCACCACTTCTTTCCCTTCCTCCGTCTTTTTCACTGCCTCCCGTATCCTCGCCCCCATCTCCCCCATCCTACCTCTATCTCCTCCCCCTCCCACCACCACTCACCGAACCCCTCCTTAAACTTCCTTGCACCTTCTTCGTCCCAGCATCCTCTCCCTCTCCACTCTTTGTTTTTCCCCTTCCCCTTCCTTCCCTTCGGCCCCCCTCCTTGCGACCTTACCCATATTACCACCGGCATATGGTCCGAATCTACTCGCTCCTCCACCTTCATCCTCTCTATCTTCTCTCTTGCTTTCTCCCCGGCTACCACGTAGTCTATTACCGACTTCCCTCTTCCCCCCGCGTATGTCCATTCACCCTGTTCATCCCCTTCCACCCCACCATTTATAATCCCCCACCCCATTTCCCGCAGAAATCTCCCCCACTTCTTCCCTTCCCCCGTTAGTACTCTGTCCTTTGACTTTCTCCCTTCCTCCCCCTCCCTTCCCTCCCCCTCTTGCCAACATCGCCGCAGTCCCCCCTCCGCCCCCGTTCTTACATTAAAATCCCCCCCAAACACCACTGTCTCCTCATTCCCTTCTTTCTCCATCCACCCCGCCATCATTTCCATCTTACTCTCTAGGTCTCCATTCACGTATACTCCAATTACCCACCACCAGTCCTTCCCCAGCTTTACCTTGCACTCTATCCAGCCTTCCTCCTCCAGTCTCACCTCTCCTACCTCCACCCCCTCCCTGATGCCCACCACCATTCCCCCTCTCGCCCTCCCCTTCCAGCTGCTTTTTATCGCCTCCTGCACTTCCCACCTATATCCTCTTTTCCATTTCCCTTTTATCCCTCCCCACCCTTTCGAGTCTACCCACGTCTCTATCAGCACCATCACATCCCAGCTCTTCAGTCCTTCCCAAAACTCCTCATCCTTGTTTTTCACCCCCGCCACATTCTAGAACCCCAATTTTATCGCGCCCCCTCTTCCTCCCGTTCCCTTCCGCCCCTCCCTCTTATCCCTCTTCTGCCCCTCCTCTCTTTCTCTCAGCCTCCTACTTGGCTCTCCTCCCCCAACTCTTCCCCTATCTCCACCGTTATTTCCTTCCGCTCCCCCTCCATCTGCCTCCATCCCTCCGTCATCTCGTCCCACCTCTTCCATTTATTGTCTACCCACATTTTCATATATCCTACTCTCACTGTCTTCCCCTTCCTCCTTTCCATCTCTGCCTGCCTCTCTATCATCCACTTCACCTCTCTCTCCATCCTCGTTAGATCGTCCTCTATCCAAACTTTCTCCCCTTTCAACCTCCCTTTTGCCTTCATCACCTCTATCTTCTGTTCCCTCCCCTCCATCTCCACCAACACCATACCCCTGCCCTCTCCGTTTACCCCTCCAATTGCCTTCATATCTTTTATCCTTCCTACTACTTCCATCTTACTCCAAATCCTTTTTATCTCCTTATCCCAATCCACCCCCTCTTTCCTCAAAACCCCTCTCACTACTATATTCCTGGCTCTTTTCTCCCTCTCTCCCCTATCCAATCTTACCTCCAACTCTCTAACCTTCTTTGCTACCTCCTTTTCACTTCTACGCCCCCCTTTCGTCCTATTCCCTTGATCCCTCGACCCTTCACCCCCCTCCCTCTCCCCCAGGCTTGCCGCTTTCTTTTCCAGCATATCCATCCGACTTCTCAACTCCGTCCTTTCCCCCTCCCATCTCTTTATCAGTTCCTCCCTTTCCACTCTCGCCTCCCTCACTAACACCTCCATTCTCTCCTCCCAACGCCGCGCCATGTCCTCTACTCTCTTCTCCCATCCCTTCGCCATGTCCTCTACTTTCTTCCCCCATCCCTTCGCCATTTCCTCTACCCTTTTCTCCCTCTTCTTACCTTCCCGCCTCATCACCTCCCCCATACTATCAGTTACCTTTTTTAGCCATGCTTCCTCCTCTGCTCTTTTCTCCGGCGACCTTCCTATTAATTTGCTCCTCTTAAATGCTTCCTCTTCCCTTTCCTTCTCCTTCTCATTCCCTTCCCGCTCCGACAGATCCAAGACCTTCCTTTTTCTCTCTAGCATCTCTATTACGTTCCCCTCGCTCCCCGCCCGTTCTCTTCCCAGTCTCTCTGCATTCGTCGGTCTCCCCCTCTTCTTCTCTTCCTCTACATCTATCCTGTTCCCCTCGACGCCCATGCTCACTACTTCTATACTCCTTACCTTCCGCTGGTTCCTCCACACGCTTCACTTCCTTCCCTACCGACACCTTTCCCTCTTACCGACTGCTTCAGACACTCTCTCTTCCCACTATGCCCGCTGGTCCGCCGCTGCTCTACTGTCACCCGTTCCTGCTTTCCCCCACACCCCTTGCCTCTACACCACTCTAACCTCCAAATCTAACCACCCGACTTTTCCCCCTGTCTAACTCCATTTTCCCTCCCCCTGTACCGACCCTTGTCACTCGCCCCTGACTATCCCGTCCTACCCTCCTTATCCCACAGCACTTTTCACCCCTTCAGTTCCCGCTTCCTTCACTATCACTCACTTTCTGCCCACCTGTCACACACTCACTCCACACCCTTGTCACCGGAAATGGAAGTCTATTTCTTGTAATAAAGCAGCAGATTTTTAATTATTGTTAAAAAGTGACAAATTCGCATGGTAATCATTAGGCAGCAACTGGAGAGAAGTACTTGGAAATTTGGCCGCCAGAGGTCAGGGTGACATTTGTGAGTTCCCACCCCAATTTCAATTCATAACATTCCCACCGCCGCCCTGGCGAAGACGTCCATGTGCGGGATGAAAAAAGCAAAAAGGCTACAGGTGGCGCTTTCTACCTTATATGTGCAGCGATTAGAGCATCTTGTGATTCGAGAAAATGCCCCCAGAAGGCGAACGTGCGCTCACCCCTGGCCCCTGGGCCTCTGGCTCGTCTCTTCGTTTAGTTCAGTCTCCAGTGTAAGCTCGTCCAGAGTGGTTACGGTCGTTGCGGTATTTTCCGCGATTTTGTATCCGAGTATCCGAGACTTTGCTTCAGACGATTTTGTATCCGCGATTTTGTATCCACGATTTTGTATCAGCGATTTTGTATCCACGATTTTTTATCCGCGATTTTGTATCCGCGATTTTGTATCCGCGATTTTTTATCCGCGATTTTGTATCCGCGATTTTGTATCCGAGTATCCGAGATTTTGTTTCAGACGTTTCGGATTGTATTCGAAAATGTACGTTTGTATATTAAGTTTGACAGTGTGGCTATAGTCGTGAATATATTCACGGCATTTTTTGGTGGCTCGTATCTCGTGCATAACTGTGGGACACTTTTTCCTGTTTCGTGATTGTAAGATTAACCTCCAGGCGGCTTGAGGTGATGCCGATCGGCAACATCCCGGCCGCCTTGAGGTTAAGGCCCGATTCCTCCAACGTTTATCGGAGTTAAGGTGGCTCATCAGTGAATTAAAAAACCGGCGATACGAATGAAACTTTGGGAGAGTGTTATCTAAGATGCAATGAACGCTCTCTTAAAATTTCAGGGTATGTTGCCAGGCAAATTATTGCGAACGAGTAATTTAAAATTACCTATTTTAGCATGGGTCTTATGGCAGTTGATTCCATTTTCACCGGAAGTGACATGATACCTTTTGATAAACACGAGAGTTCTTATTCAAATTTTGAGTATTGAAAGATGAAATCGTGAACTTTACAATGGTATTTAAAAAATTGTGTCTTGCCAGGGATTTTCCCGAGAAATTTAATCGCGAAAGTCATCGTGTGTGCAAATCTCGGATACAATATATGTCTGTCATTCTGCACGCGAGGAAACATATGAATATCAGCTATCGTTTTTGACTTGATCGCTTTGACAGCGTTAAATACTTTTGTCAGTTGAGACTTTATTTATATTATTTATAATAAATTATGAATAAAATATCACGGGAAACGTCATCGAAATTCATAAATTTTATTTAGACAGAGTATTTAGAAAATATTATGATAGGTTTATGATTTTTTTTCACGTCACGATTTTTGACTAGTGTTGTCACTGATGGGCCGCCTTAAAACTCAGTTAAGGCGGCCCATCAGTGACAAAACTAGTCAAAAATCGTGACGTGAAAAAAAATCATAAATCTCTCATAATATTTTCTAAATACTTTGTCTAAATAAAATTTATGAATTTCGATGACGTTTCCCGTGATATTTTATTCATAATTTATTATAAATAATATAAATAAAGTCTCAACTGACAAAAGTATTTAACGCTGTCAAAGCGATCAAGTCAAAAACGATAGCTGATATTCATATGTTTCCTCGCGTGCAGAATGACAGACACATATATTGTATTCGAGATTTGCACACACGATGACTTTCGCGATTAAATTTCTCGGGAAATCCCTGGCAAGACACAATTTTTTAAATACCATCGGAAAGTTCACGATTTCATCTTTCAATACTCAAAATTTGAATAAGAACTCTCGTCTTTATCAAAAGGTATTATGTCACTTCCGGTGAAAATGGAATCAACTGCCATAAGACCCATGCTAGAATAGGTAATTTTAAATTACTCGTTCGCAATAATTTGCCTGGGAACATACCCTGAAATTTTAAGAGAGCGTTCATTGCATCTTAGATAACACTCTCCCGAAGTTTCATTCGTATCGCCGGTTTTTTAATTCACTGATGAGCCACCTTAAGGGTATCTCTAAACTATGCGGAAACAATTGAACTTCGTTTAAACTACGCGTTGGAGGAAACAGGGGCAAACGATGGGACACTATATTAGCGTTTCGCTAAGTGTCTAATTTTGTATTTCCTCCCGTTAATTTTGGCACCAACGATGATAAGCAGGTGATAGAGTATGAAAATATTATGGATCTGTCAAAATATTAACATTATTTTCATTATTTTCGAAACAATGGTATACGTTTATTCGTCCTGAGTAATTTGCATTGTTTTTTTTCATAATTTTCGGACGGATAATATGAAATTATTCATTTTCACGTAATTTGATATAGTCGCACTCCATGTCAACTCAGCCACCCCGTTTTTTTGTCTGGAAAAAATTATTCAGCATGGGCATTTCGAAGGACAATATCCATTACATTTCACGTTGAGTCTTACAGTCTCGAAACACGAAAACATGTCGTTTCATATTAGTAATTTTTGAAATTGGTTAAAAATGAACACGATCGAATAAAAACTTTAGACGTGTACAAAAATCATATAAGAATACTGTGTTACTTTTATTTACCATCTTTATTTATTTATTGTATATACACATATATTTTTTATCTTTTATATTAAATATTAATTGGTAATTGTATAATTTGATTGATTTTCCGAATTTTTGTGACTTCTTTTTCGACAAAACACTTCATTTCGGTGTGGAAAAGTTGAAAAAATGAATTAAAGATTCTGATCTTTGGTACAATATTTTTCGTTGCACTCCAACGATGCAAACTTTATCATCATGTTTATTACATAGTTAATTGTTTAAATCCACAGATGGCAGAGAATTGCTCGATGTGAACCGGAAGGCGGTTTGAGAGCTTCGAAAAACTTGAAGTTTGTCTTCGGGAACACCAAAGACAAACTAATCAAAAATTTTCGATACAAACGTCGAAATCTGTTGAGAAAACAAGAGTCAAAAACGTTCCGGTCTGCCTAAAATATTACGAGGTGAAATATGCGTGTGTACACCGTGGCAAGCCCGACTCGAGGGGAAAAGGAATACGGAATCGAAGGTAAGAATTTTTCATGTGTTTTCAAAATTTTGTATGAACTGAACATCTATAGGAGTGCGTTTTCAGGCGCATCACCGGTGCTAGGAGCGGTGTTAGATGTTTTGTTGCTGTCAGGGGTACTTTCCCATTCGGATATTCTGGCTAAAAAATTTTCATGTGTTTTAAAGAATATTTATGAACTGAACATCAATGAAAGTGCATTATTGGGCGTATGACCATTGCTAGTGGTGGTTATTGATATTTTATTACTGTCAGGGGTGGTTTTTGGTCCGAACCTTTTTACTATAAATTTTCAACGTTATTTCATAGCACATACTTCTCACAAAGCATCACAAAGCACAAAGATCATAACTCTAAAAAAAATTTTGCCGGAAAGTTATGCTAATTTCTCATTTTTTTCGGAATTTCCGCTCTTTTTGACATGATGTAAAACTGAAGGGGTGCAACCCTTACTTTCGCGAAATATTTCATGATTAGATGTATCCTTCATCTTCAAAATGAGACCTTAACGATGTCGATATGTTCATTTTTCTGGAAGTTGGGTTTAATAAGTCACTTCCCGTCATTTTTTGTAGCACTCTTCATACAATCTCGCATCGATTCAAAAAAAAAGCGATAAAACATAACTACTCATATAAAAAAAATTCCGTATGGTTCATGGACACACCCACACGCATGCGCGCACGAGCGCACACACACACACACACACACACACGCACGCACACAAACACACGCACACATACACACACAAATATGCACACGCACACACGCGCGCACACACACACACACACACGCACGCACGCACGCACGAACACACACACGCTCTCACGTGCCTTAAGACATTTTGACCATGTTCACATTGAAAACTAAAAACGTTCAATATTAATATTCACAGCAGTCGTAAAACCAACTGCGAGGCTCAGATAACGTTTCGGGCGAAACAGAAATTATTTCTAAGGGTCATGTCGATGATGCAGAAGCATAACCACGAACCGATGGATTTACCTGACGAGGAGCATGGCAATATGGCGGAACGCAGAATCGTACAATCGGAAAACCGAATCATCGTAGACGAGGTTAATTCTGCGATATCGGGGCGCGAATATACGATCGATTTTCGAGACGAAGAGCATGGCGATATGGTGGATCGCGGAAGCGCACAATCGGGGATCCGAATCATCGAACACCAGAGTAATTCTGCGATAGCGGAGCGCGAAGATACGATCGATTTTCGAGACGAACAGCATGGCGATATGGTGGATCGCGAAATCGTACAATCGGGGATCCGAATCATCGAACACCAGAGTAATTCTGCGATAACGGAGCGCGAAGATACGATCGATTTTCGAGACGAAGGGCATGGCGATATGGTGGATCGCGGAGACGTACAATCGGGGAATCGAATCATCGTAGACCAGGATAATTCTGCGATATCGGAGCGCGAAGAAACGATCGATTTTCGAGACGAAGAGCATGGCACTATGGTGGAACGCAGAATCGTACAATCGGAAAACCGAATCATCGTAGACGAGGGTAATTCTGCGATATCGGGGCGCGAATATACGATCGATTTTCGAGACGAAGAGCATGGCGATATGGTGGATCGCGGAAGCGTACAATCGGGGATCCGAATCATCGAACGCCAGGATAATTCTGCGATATCGGAGCCCGAAGAAACGATCAATTTTCCTGGCAAAGAGCGAGGAGAGGAAAATGGAGACAAGATAATAAATCGAGTGATTCTGCCAAAAACAGTCAAAGGAAGAGGGCGACCCCAAGGGTGCCGCTTAAGGGCAATCGGGTTACCTACGAAAAAACGATCGGTGATGGCGTTTGCCGACTACGACGAAAGCGCAAAAAAAAAAAAGAATCTGCAATGGCTACTTCCGGCTGATATGATTGGGCCCATAACAGCCGGGAAGTACCTTATTTCCTAAAAATAAGTACCTTATTTCCATATAAAATAATTAATCATATGGTATTCTATCAAAGAGTTTTCATTATTGTCAAGTCAATATAATACTTTATTATATCAGTCAATAAGTACAAAGACAAAGAAATAATTTCTTTTAGTTCACTTTAAGTACATTTATTACTATTCAGTCTTGAGACTCGGGTAACGTCTCACATATGAGGCATTCTCCACCAACTCGGCCACTTTTTTTTACCCTCTCCGATCTGTTCTATATTTTGCCATATAGTAGTACTACTTGAAGGTTCTCTCTGCGAATTTTTTCAGATTTTCGATTTCATTCGTTTTGCAAATGGGTTTTTTTTTTCAAACGCGTATTTCATGGTAGATTAAAGTCGGACAAAAAAAATGTAAAAACAAAAGTTTTTACAATTTTTTTGTCCAACTGTAATCTACCATGAAATAAAGTCGGACAAAAAAAATGTAAAAACAAAAGTTTTTACATTTTTTTTGTCCGACTTTAATCTACCATGAAATACGCGTTTGAAAAAAAACCCATTTCCAAAATTAGTAAAATAAAAAATCTGAAATAATTGACAGGGAATACCTTTAAGTAGTACTACTATATGGCAAATTATGGAACAGATCCGAGAGGGTAAAAAAAAGAGGCCGTGTTGGTGGAGAATGCCTTATATCTGTTATACTCATTATTAGTAATATTGAATAGAAAATCTCATGTTCATTGCGGCGCCTCAAATGTGATTCTAGGTATAAACTCTAAAAGTTCGTTTCGCAATAAAGAAAAAAAAAAAAAAATCTGAAAATATATATGTGTATGTGTATATATTATTTTTCTATACTGGCATTAAATCAAAATATTCGCCTGAGATATGAACGTGTATCCTCGTATTCGATTTTATAAGCGATCTAGCATCCGACAAATCTCATTCCGCCGATCTTCGCCCCTAACGTCCGGGTTGAAGATGTCGCGCACGTTGAGCTCAACGTTGTCGTCGTTTTGACGCATGAAATTCCTCCCTTCATCTTCATATTCCTGAAGAAATCGGTCGTCGTGGTCTAAACACACATTATGCATGACGCATGCCGCCATGATCGTCGCGGGTATGAGATCCATCCGATGCATATCTAAAAATTTCAGTCGACGATATCGACCGAATAGCAACGCGAATGTTCGCTCAATCGTTTGCCTCGTTTGAGAAAGTTTATGATTGAAATTTCGTTGTGCAGCAGTGAGGTTTCCTCGATTTATGAAAGGCGGTACACGCCAATCTAATATCGGATAGGCACAATCGGCTAGTATTATGTCACCCGGATCCATATAAACTTCTCTGTTTTGAGCTATATTGTTGTAAATATCCGAATTTTTAAAAATTCGAGTATCACTCACGGATCCCGGATATCCAACGAAAACATCGGTGATTCGTAGACTTGAATCACAAATCGCTTGGAGTGTAATAGCATGATTGCATTTCCTCGTTACATAAACTTCAGGGTCTTTTTGAGGGGCTTTTATTGGGATAAATGTCCCGTCGACCGCACCGATCACGTTCGGAATGTTACCCATCCTTTCAAAAGTACGTTTGATGGCGGGAACTCTATCTCCTCTGGGCCACGTGATGATACGTGGGGCGATTTCATTTAAAGCAGCCACCACTCTTTCAAATGATACGAAGAGCGATGATTTTCCCATATTGAAACGCTCACCAATCGATCTATAGAATGAGATAAAACTGTAGAATGTGTAAAATAAAAAAGCAAATGCCCAATAACTTATAACCCACCTACATTATTTGATTTGTGTAATTCAACCTTTGACAAAGGCTCCATAAAGTTTCATACTTTAGATACGTTTTGGTAAGCCCTCTATATATTTTGTAGCACTCACAGAGCATCCATCCAAATATCGAAGTATCAAATTTCTAATAGAAACTATTACGAAAAAAATTATAGACCGCAATATCGATAACATTTTATTCAGTGCACAGTGAAAAAAATATTATCAATATTAAGGTCTGGGATTTGATGAATTTAATTTTTAATTCTATGATTATTATTAATAATTAATATTGTTTAATAGTTAATAAATTAATGATAAAAATAAAAAAAAAATAAAATTTTTAATTTAATGAAAAATGCGCGTGTGTACGATCTGCCTCTGAAAAATTGAAACGCTCATGACTCGAGAACAGCTTAAGGTGTATAGATAAAGGCATTTCTATTTCGTAGAGAATTATATCCAGTAATCCTATAGTAAGAGATCCTATAATTTAGTGCAATTTTTTCCGAAATTCCATATAATCTATAAAGTGTGTGGCAGTTTAAAATTTTCGAAATGTCCGTGATCGCCCTAACTTCCGCAAATTTTGAGATTCGCACAATTTTTTTTTATATGAATACAATTAATAAAGGCCGGTTACGATTAAATTTGGCAAAAATCGGTGAAAAAGTTCTCAAATTATGAAATCTCGAATTTAAAAAAAAGTCCGTGATTACTCCAACTTTCGCAAACTCAGGGATATCAAGCTAAATTTTTCTTATCAGAACAGAGTATTATTAAATAATGATTTTTATGGCATTTGACTATAATACGTAAGAGGGTGTAGATTACGAAATTAAAATTTTTTCGAACAATGTTTGACAGTTCCAATCTCTGCAAATTTTGAAACATCGTGGATTTTTTTTCAATTTATATAATATCGTTAAAAGATCGTTTGTATCGAGTTTTTTTATATATTAATACTAGCAGGAAAGAGCCCTAGAAAGCCGTGATTTCCGTTGAAAAATGCCGAGTAGACGGAGAACAACGTGTGTTTTTAATGATTTTTAATGAGCTGGTATCATTGCAGACTAGTTTTAGATAATTTTAAACTATCAAACTGAGGAATACTTTTTTTTTATCAATTGTTATAAATAAAAAAATCGTTAAAAAACGTGTTTTTGAGAAAAAAAATTTATTCGCCGTAAAAGAACCTATATAAAACTTAAATAAATTTTTTTTTCATGTAGCTGTATCAATGTGGATGAAGCTCCAAAATTTTTAGACTTTTCGACTGAAAAATATTGATGGTTTCGAATTTTATACAGTAATTCATAATAACCCCATGTTATCCTTGAAGGAAACTTTGACCTCGCCTGGACAGGGTCAATCATCAAAATAAAAATCTGAAAAAATTCAGCGATTTATTTTTTTTATTTATTTGGAACCGTTTCTGGGGGTGAAACTATTAAAAATGAAAAAAAACCCTGAATAAGGACACCTCTAATATTTATGTATATATTAGGGTGTTTAAAATTTTTTTTTTTGTTTTTCATGCTCCTACCCCTCAAAACTTGAGTTTTGATAGAAAAAAAATCCTCGCGAAGAGGCATTGCATCTTGCTCCTGCAGTATTTTTTCTTGCTTGCAAAGCTTCCTATATGCGGAAGCCAAAATGTACATGCCCGTCTTAGGAAACGAAAGTTTACTGAACAAAATAAAATAATGCGAAAGCAATTTACAAGTTATGAATTTTTTTGCAGCAATAGGGGATAGGGGCTAATATAAAAAAATCTGATCTTTCGCGTTGTTGGTATAAATGCTCGGAGTACTAAAAAAATCAAGAGAGCTCATTGATAACATGTCATATGCATGCAACTGTTTGAAGCTCTGAATCTGACCAAGGTCAAATCATAAATGTCAAAATAATATTGGGTGAGCATATGTTACCAGGTCTTACTCATTTGGAGTCTGAGAATATGAGTTAAATGCTTATTAAGATACGTACTTAAATGCAAGGTATTGACATTTCAGTTACACCTATCCATAACAATATTTTGTGTATCTAGGGTGGAAAGCGAACAATTTTGACGCAAGTGTGAGTTTCAGCTGAGGCCGAGAGGATGCCAAGCACCCGCGGCGAGCCGAGGGGCGCGGAGGGTCGCAGAGGCTCAGCTGAAACTCGCATGAGCGTCAATCGCTTTCTGCTCATGGTGCACACGATACTTTTTGGCCATAACCTGCATCAAAAGTTTGCCTTTGAATGCATGTGAAATTGGCACAGTAGCCTTTTCCCACCCGCAAGCGAATAAGCTCCTGCCAGCATTTTGCGCCCGCTTATTTGTTTGCAGGCAGGAAAAGGCCACTTTGCGCCAACTTTACATGCACGAAAAGGCATACTTTCGATGCAGGTTGGACAAAAAGTACTTCTATTTCAAATTCTTTGCCCAACTTAGAGATACGCTAGTGAAGAATATAATAATAAGAATAAATTTGGAATTACGACTCTATCGATTTTGATAGTGAGATTTAGATTATGAAAATATATTACAAATAGTCAAACATTACGCCATTTACACAGAATGGTAATGGTAATAAATATCAACCATGAAAAAATATTCTTTACGAATGTATTAAGATGAGTTGTAAAATATTTAATGTATTTGTATCTCCTACCTATACGAGTCTGGGGTTGCTAAGAGCCAGAGAACAGAAAGTAGCTGGCGCTCTGGATCGATAGTGTGTCTGCCAATTCCATTTTCTCGTCTCAAGAGTGGTCCAATTATTCTCATGAAACTTCCAACGGCTCGACGAGTTACACGGAAATGACTTTGGAACTGAGTGTCAGTTAGGGCAGGAACTATGTGTTCGACATAGCCTACTATGCGCACAACAGCCTGCCTATCCTGTATATGCCGGCAAGGATCATCCTCCTCGTCCTCACTCTCCGAGCTGTCACCATCAAAGACCACATCCATTAGGTTCTGGATCATCAGGACAAATACGCCTGCAACGACCGTGTTATCCATTGCACACTGAAAAGACAGAAGAATATAATAAATACTCTGAGAATTATATTAGCATATCTTTCATAATCATCACCATCACCTATTCTTACTTTATTACGAAATGGATAAATTGTGTGAAGCATATAAAACCCTTACCACAAGAGAAAATTATATAAAAATATAGTTAAGGGAGAGCAGTGGCTTAGTGGGTGAGGCTCTGGGTTCGCACGCAGCGGACCCGGGTTCGAGCCCCACGGCCGACACCGATGGAATTTATTCTATGTGTTTAATCTGCAAACCCGGTGGTTCGGATCCCACCAAAACAAATGCCCAAAAACACCTTTCTGTGATGGGTGGGTGGTCGGGGTACGGCTCTGGAGGACTCCCGCAGCGGTTCTTATCGCTCGGAAGGTGGCCGCTTAGCCGTGCACTGACTTACCCACTGAATCACAGTAAAGGAGGAGCTCGCTTAGGTCTCCTCTGGAGACCGCGCTTGAGTTTACTCGCGCGGCCACCAGGGGGGAACTAGGGAGACTCCGACCTGTATCGGCGGAAGGTTTTCTGCAGTTTCCCTCCGTCCTCGGCGAATGCGATACAGGATAAAATGGCGAAGGAGCGATGCGGCTGCAGACGTATGATCGCGAGGAGGAGTAGGTGGTGATAATAATGGTCGGAGCAGGCGGTTGATGGTCGGAAAGTATACGAAATCACCACCCTTGTAAGAACCCCCCAGAGGGGGTGTGCAAGTAAAACTCGACATTATTATTATAAAAATATAGTTTTATGCCACAATTAATTTATTACATTACAAATAAACACTTACCGTTATTGCTTCAAACACGGAGAACAAATTGAAACAAATCGTCTTTTTTTATATTTCAAACAAAATGATATGTTGATATTACGAACAAGCTAGGTTAGAAAAGTTAACGGACAACTCGAATGAACACGCCCTTACCTCAGGAATCACGGAATTCTGAACGCACCGTGTAGCAAAAGATTCTCCTACCCCGTCCGTTCAGAAACTCGATCGTGTTGGTTTACCCGAGCGATCACGTGACATTACCTTGGCTTGCCTTTCCTTCACTAGGGAGGTACATTTCTGAACGCCCTCCAGTGTTCGACCATGTAACACTGTGTCACTCTGTGTCTCCTAGCTGGAAAGCTCCCTTTGTTAAATCAACAAAGGTACTATATGGAAGTGACTGAAGTGCCCCGACGTTGGCAGCATTTGTTAGAACTACAAACCAGTTTTCCCCGTGTAAAGTATATATTCATCTGTGGTGTGAGCTCGGCTTACACGCCCCACTCGTCACCATACCTTCTCATAGATATACACAAACATTGTATACACATATCTTTCACATATACTACCAGTTTCTTATCTATGCAGATTTCTAGGTCTTGGTGAATTATATAAGCATATGTTACGATCAATTACGGTAATCAGGGACGTTATTTATTCTATCGTACATGTAGTTTTGCGAAATGATGAAATTTAAAAAATTGGATAAAAAAGTTAGGCTTGGAACGTGTATACTAAGTAGATGAAATCGGGTCTGTCGGTTTAGGATTTTCAGGAATCGCAAAAATGTACAGGCACGTGGATACGATGCAACCGGTAGAGATGCCGCGGCTCGACGATATCGATCAGATCCACGGAGATGTCGATTCAACAACGATCATCGCGCACAAACTGAAGGCGTTCCGATGCAACCCCACCGAGCCGTTCAAAATAAGAGCGGACAATACGGTAAGTACATGCGAAAATACTAAAATACTGTGGGCTCTCGCCATTAGGCAGTGGCACGCGGTAAAGGAGTTTTACATAGGAGGAACGGGCAACTATAGAACGTACGCGATCTGCCTGTATTCGGTGAATTCAAGTAATGTCTCCAATATTTACACCGACGAGAGCGGCATATCAACGACAATATTGAACGATCGAGTCTACTTCTTGAATATGGTCTCAAAAGCCATTCAACGTATGGATCCGGATTGCCAAACGTTCCTTCAAAATGAACACGAAAAAACGGCCACGAGTTCGACCCCATTTACGATTCAACCGGATGATTGGGAAAATTTTTTGGAACAATTCGAAGCAGTTACAAGTGGATCGCGTAACAACCCGCTTGTATGCTCGAAAATACCGAGATGGATTTATTATCGAGCCTCGCATAATCTTAAATTGAGAAACGTCGAGGTGGTAATGCCGATGCTAAAAGAACATATACTCAATCCGATTGACGTATACAAGATGCAAATTCACTTCGCCGTCACACTGACGCCCAAGAACGACGAGGCAATCATGCTAAATCTCAAACGCATCGAAAAGATAATCAATCCAACCGGAACAATGGTAAAAGAATACCTTCATTATCAAAATTACGGATTTTTTTCAGGGGCTACAATTTCACCCATCGACCGACGAATCACGTACGTCACGTCATACATACCGCCCCATCGTATTATGGAGCCACGAACAAGCCCGGGACTGTACATCAGTGCCATTACGGGAAAAAGTACAGGAACCAACGTTCATCCCACGAAATCGTTCGGACTCGACGATACGAGCTTCGTGAATGCGTACGAGGATAAAATCAAGCGGTATAAACAATATTACAAAGCGGTCAGAACGAAGTCCCAATGCAGAATTGAGTTCGTTATAGAGGACAGTTTTGAAGTGATGACGGAAGAAAAAAATGCACCCAATGAGATTGAATGCAACGACTCGGACAGGCAATATTGCAAGATCGAAAGACTGCCCAACGTAATCGGAGAGATAGCGAGAAAAATACGGCGCACATTATTCGGCACATGTTCGCCTCTCGCAATACTACGGAATTACGGGCAATGGATATCAGAATTGCATCGTTTGACCGAATACGTGGAAAGATTGATGGAATCTCAACCCAAGCCAACAGACCAAACATTCGTAACAACCGTTTACGATGCAGAGATGATGATGCGTTTCTACGTCGAAGGATACCACGTGGCTCGCTTGGACACGCAACGACTGGAAACAATTGTAAATCACGACAATATCAAACGTCCAGTGACGGTGGATACGCTTCAAATTCTGGATAAAGAAATATCCGTCTTGGGTCATATTAAAGATATAATGTTGATGAACGAAACATTCCCATTTCCACGTATGGGGCATGAAATACAATGGATTTACGAAAAGATACCACGATATATCGACCCTTGCAGGAAGGAACGCGTGGAATTTCGAGTAAAGTACATGTTTCGACTCGTCACAGCGTATGCGATCGAATTCTGCGGATGTACCCAAAGAGGAAATAATTTCAAACCGAATCCCATCCGACACCTACGAATAAGTGCCATAGACTCGATGAAAGGAGAGAAATTTGCATGGCACCGTATCTACACTCTCGAGGAAGTAGCATTGTCAATGTTCAAAAGCAAAACAACCATCGGACAAATGATAAATTCAGCGGCATTCACGAAAATTGACATGACCGACAACGACGTGAGACTCGCGATCGCGAACTTCATACTCAACCACGTGGAATGCATTCCTTGTTTGCTCGTGGAAGGAAGCGCCAAGGTCGATCACACATATTATTGGGGGCAAATCGAAAAACCGAATGGCCCGCCGATTCGACCGCTTTTGCGCCAAACCGAGTACGAGGAGGATCCGATACCTATGTACAAAACGCACACGGCACGGAGCAGCATAAATCAGGCGAGATTGTTTATGTCGGGCCAAGTACAAAACATACAAAACATGGAAGGTATAAATATTCGTCGAGAAATTCGACAGAAACGTGCACAGTCAATGAGGATGGAAAAATCAAGAATCGATGACGAAGACACCACCGTTGCCAAAAAGAAAAAAACAGCGTCTGATTCGAACACTGCGGATGTTGACAAGCAGCCGGAAACATCGACAACCGCCGAAATTTATGACAGAGAACACGGCATTGAATCGCAAGCATCGGGCTCAACCAATCAACCCCGAAAGACGTATGAAGACACCGTAACGCAAACGAATTCAACGAACGCTATCGGTTCGAGCCCGTTACGTCAGAAGGCTAGATCCGATAGAAGCCCATCTATCGAGTATCTCGAATCTGTGAATACGGGAAGAAAGTTGTCGCGGGCTGTAGTTATAAAATATGAAAGCGAATCAGAATCTGAGCCCAAGTCACACGGAGACACGACAAAACGATCGAATCTTTCCGAAAAAAAAAAGAAATCACGGAAATAACGACCGATCATCAAGCTACGGAAAGCTATTCTATGAAAGAAAATGAAACCGTAGTAAAAACCATCATGGCGCTGTTGGTGTCGGGCGAACAGCTGAGCCACGAGACAATGTTTCAACGGGTTGCTGACAAATTAAAGCAAACGAAGCGTACGGCCAAAAGCGTCAGAGCGGCTGTGCGACGTTTAATAAATAACCAGGTGGGTCGTTGGTTCGTTAGAGAGTGGTTGACCGATACGCAACGCAAAAAATTTATTAGGGCGTTTCAAAAATTATAAACTGTTCCCAATGACGAAATCATGATAATTTGTTGTCAGTACTGTTGCTACTATAAAATGTATGATAAACGTGACTTGTAATATAAATTTTCTCGTACCAATAGTAATGTCAGCCAATTTCCGAACGGACCCTTAATGATAATAAGAAAGTTTACAATTTTTCAGGGTTGACTGAACCTTAATCGTAGTTTCCTATCTCTTCTCCGAGGTGATTCGAGTTGAACAATGGAAAACGCGATTCGATACTCATGGGAATCCACCGAAAGATCGCAGTTTCGGATCTCTTTATCGACATTATTCTTGCCGAACGACGAAAAACAGTTCGCGACTCTCAAAAGTCGACCGAACAGTCGCAGTTTCGCATCTCTTTAACCGAGGTGATTCGAGCTGAACGACGGAAAACAGTTCGCGACTCTCAGGAGTCGACTGAACGGTCGCAGTTTCGCATCTCTTTATCGAGGTGATTCGAGCTGATGAACGACGAAAAACAGTTCGCGACTCTCAAAAGTCGACCGAACAGTCGCAGTTTCGCATCTCTTTAACCGAGGTGATTCGAGCTGAACGACGGAAAACAGTTTGCGACTCTCAGGAGTCGACCGAACGGTCGCAGTTTCGCATCTCTTTACCGAGGTGATTCGAGCTGAACGACGAAAAACGGTTCGTGACACAAGAGGAGTCGGTCAGGTGTAGACTCTCGTTTTTGAACAACTTTGTGAAATTTTAGTTCATCGGTATAAATATTTAAACTGTTGGAACACACTTGTTTTGCCAAATTGTCAGTATGTCGCGGAGAAAAATTTTCGTTGCATTTTTTTTCTTGTCTACAACGGTACCCGGGAAATTTTTCGCTTCAGATTTTATTAAATTCTTTGAAATCTTTCAATTACAGACTCATTGTGTTGTATCCTTCATCATCCCGCTTATCTTTATTTCGAATGAACGACAAATTCAAATTTAAAAAATAATTAAGTGCATTATTTTGATAGATGGAAAAAATGGACTCGACGAGGTAAGCTTCGACGAGTATCACACTGCTGATCTTCAATCGATACGTGGACTAGGCCTACCGGGGATACCACGTTAAAAAAAACGCGCCTTGAACTCTACCCCCCTGGGTGGTGCGGAAAAGGGTTTAATGTCGAAAATTGTTTAGAATATGGCGGCTACTCCTAAAAGTCAGCGTAAGTTGAAGAGGCCAAATCCCACTGGAGTTTCAGGAGGATTTTGTAAGTTCATATCGGTTTATTGAGATAATTACACAATACATGTAACAATATTGTACTCTACGTTGTATATTCTGCAGCTAATCCGAAGCTAATGCACCTCCCGCCCAACAATTTCAAAGGTATATAAACAGAATATATATAGTGTATTGAATATGAATAATTTTATGTGCCCTGAGTTTTATGTAAAAATCTACATCATTCTTCATTTATGTTTGTCGTAGAGAAAGTCAGCATGTCGGATAGTTCCGGCATTCGGTTTATCGATAACAGCTACCTCGCACAGCTCCTTAACGCAAAGAAGCAGCTCAATGTGTCGGAAACGGGCGATATTCTTCAAAGATGCACGGAACGCCCTGCACTTTCGCAAAACGGTACTTCATCGGCGATGGCGGAAAACGACGAGCAAAGTACACTTCTTATCAATTAACTGTCCCGAAATAATATTCAATGTGAATCGAATTTAATCCAAAGATATTTCATTGTGCAGATGATTATATTCTTCAAGATTATTTACTCGAGCACAACAGCGACGATGACATCTTGGAGGATAAAGATGAAGAAGACGCTATCGTTTCCGACAACGAAATTATTAGCAATGATCAAGGAGACCACGAGAGACGACAGCCGCACAATGCAGCATTATGTTGCCGTAAGTGTTACACACTTTCCAACGTCTATGCCTGTATCTGGGAATTATTATTAATATTTCACTTTCCAGGTAATTGCCGAGAAGAACGCGAGAATTTCGAAAATTTAATGATACGAAAAATGAACGAGTTACTGGAAGTAGTGCGAGGAAACGCTGTCCCAGTCGAACGCCGACAACGTAATCGCCACTATGAACATCTACCCTCAATGCCATTCAGCGATATCAACGCCTTACAGCGATTTGATAACGATCTCCGCGATGAGCAAATCCGAAATGAATTTGTACGTATGCGAGTATTTTCAAACTAATCGTTTCTTTAATAATTTGAGTGTTAATCATTTTTCAGATACAAAGGATTGGATACATTGGCAGCAAAACTGTTCAAAAGGCTATAAAATTTTCCATGGAAGCAGTAATGACTGAAGAGTTGTCTCAGAATGTCGTTTGGACACTCGGCTCTGAGAATGTCCCGAAGATATCTAAATTTGCTTTCCCGTCTCTTATAATCAGTACGTATATTACATTTTGGGCCAAATTACGATATAATACTGTGACAAGCATTTTTAAGAATTTCTCTATTTTGAATAATTTCAGACACTACGGACAGAAAAGTTTTGCAAAATAAGAAATTTAAAAAAATCCCAATTCTCCGTTGAGCTTGAACTCAACGGAGAACTGAGGTTTTTTATTCTACGAACTGTACGGATGAAAAAAATATTTTTTAGAGTCTATGAATAGAAAAGTTTTGCAAAATCAGAAATAAAAAATCCCAGTTCGCCGTTGAGCTTGAACTCAACAAAGAACTGATTTTTTTGTTCTAAAAAAGAATCTTTTTTGTCCGTAGAGTCCATAGAGAAAAAACTCAGTTCTCTGTTGAGCTCAAGCTCAACGGAGAACTGAGATTTCTTTTATTTCTTATTTTTCAAAACTTTTCTGTCTGTAGAGTCTTAATTTATTTAAAATAATTTTTAAAAAATCCCAGTTCTGTGCAGAGTCTGAAGACTCTGAAGACAGAAAAGTTTTCAAAATAAGAAATTAAAAAATCCCACTTCTCCGTTGAACTTTAACTTAACGGAGATCTGAGATTTTTTTCTCTACAGACTCTACGAGCAAAAAAGATTCGTTTTTAGACTCTACAGACAGAAAAGATTTGCAAAATAAGAAATGGAAAAATCCCAGTTCTCCGTTGAGCTTCAACTCAACGGATGACTTGGATTTAAAATTTTTTTTATTTCTTATTTGGTAAAACTTTTTTGTCCATAGAGTTTAAAGAAGAATCTTTTTTGTACATACAGTCCGTAGAGAGAAAGATCGCAGTTCTCCGTTTAGTTCAAGCTCAATGGAAAACGGATTTTTTAATTTTTTAATTTCTCTTTTGGCAAAAATTTTCTGTCCGTAGAGTCTAAAGAAGAATCTTTTTTATCCGCAGTGTCCGTAGAGAAAAGGATCCGACTTCTCCGTTGAGTTAAAGCTCAACGGACAACTGGGATTTTTTAATATCTTATTTTGCAAAATCTTTTTGTCCATAGAGTCCAAAGAAGAATTTTTTTGTACGTACAGTTTGTAAAGAAAAAAAATATCAGCTTTCCGTTGAGTTCAAGCTCAACGGAGAAGTGTGATTTTTTAATTTTTTTCTGTCCGTAGAGTCTTAAATTATTCAAAATAATTTTTTAAAAATCCCAGTTCTCCGCAGAGTCTGAAGACTCTACAGACAGAAAAGTTTTGCAAAATAAGAAATAAAAAAATTCCAGTTCTCCGGTGAGCTTCAACTCTACGGGCTAAAAAAATTTAACTCATTTGGCAAAACTTTTTTGTCCGTAGAATCCGTAGAGAAAAAGATCCCAGTTCTCCGTTGAACTTGAACTCAACGGAGAACTGGGATTTTTTATATCTTTTTTGCAAAACCTTTCTATCCGTAGAGTCTTCAGACTTTGCGAAGAACTGGGATTGTTAAAAAATTATTCTGAATTGTTTAAGACTACGGACAGAAAAGTTTTGCAAAATAAGAAATATAAAAATTCCCGTTCTCCGTTGAGCTCGAACTCAATGGAGAAATGAGATTTTTTTCCCTACAAATTGTTTGGACAAAAAAAATTCTTTTTTAGGCTCTATGGACAGAAAAGTTTTGCAAAATAAGAAATAAAAAATTGCAGTTCTCCGTTGAGCTTGAACTCAACAGAGAACTGGGAATGTTTTATCGACGCGTTCAAAGTTTCTTGTTATATTGAAGCAGCTGTCACATCTCCTAACATCGGACCCATAATATTTATTGATTAACTTTTTCAGATATCGTACGTAATGCATTCGAGGGTACCACGATTAAAAGCGTGGAAGATCGTATCGCTGATTGGCTTCGCCGTGGAGGCGACAGAATAAAAGCAGCTACGTCAGCTGCTAACAAACGAAGGGGACGGGAGCAGCAATAATTGATCGATCGTAAGACACTGGATGGAATGAAAAAAAAAATTTATTATAAATATCCAGAATTTTTAATTTAAATACATTGATATTCGCAATTTTCAGAAGTTATGTACACATTATTTAAAAAGTCTGAAATCTGAAATATGGATACGTATATGATATATAGTTGATTGTTAATGGTTAAAATTGTAATTAATATATAATCAACTAATCATATATGCATCCGTATTTCAGATAACAAACTTTTTTTACTCCGTCTTACCTGTATCCCATCACTATATATGAAACTGAACTTGATGAAACGGATACAGGAAAAAGCCCGATTTAAATTATCCATGGAAAAAGTCTTTGTATCTTATTACTTGTCGAATAATACTCATTTGTACAACTTTATTATTCATAGAAAAAAAGGAACTCGATAGCATAAAACTTATCATCAGTCGCAATTGCTCATCGGTGGATGCGATGAACTATCGCATTACACCGATGAGCTTCTGCGACTGATAAAAAGTTTTCAGCGGTCAAGTCCTTTTTTTCTTTTATAATAATGTGGTCATTGGATTGAGAAATAATGTGATGGGTGCAGTCATAATCTTTTTTTTTTTTTGAAGATATTTTTGATATATGTTTTTTTTTCATTTTTACAAGGCTCCGGAGAAGAAAACTCATTAGCATTACCTCATTATTTATAGAAAAAAGAAACGAACTTGATAGTATAAAACTTCTCATCGGTCACAAGGACTTATGGGTGGAATGCGACGAACCATCGCATTACACTGATGAGGCGATGAAAAGTTTCAAGCAGTCAAGTTAATTTTTCCATTTATAATAATACTATGGTTATTGGATTGAGAACATTTGTGATGGATGCAGGTAATACGTTTTTTTTTCTTTGTGAAGATTTTTTTATGTATGTTTTTTTTTCATTTTTAGACGGCTCTTGAGGTAAAAAATACTCATTCGGATAAGCTCATTACTTGTAGAAGAAAAAACGAACTCGATAGCATAAAATTTTTCATCGGTCGCAAGAGCTCATCGGTGTAGCGTGGTGATCTATCGCATTCCACCGATGAGCTTCTGCGACTGATAAAATTGACACAAATAGCTTTTGTATTTTTTTATTCAACATTATTTTTTTTATTATTTTTAACTTGTCTGGATAGTTTGTGTGGATTATGATATGTGAATATGGGTGTTTCTTTTATTAGCAAAAAGAACTAAAATGGAAATACGGTTATTCACCATAAATAGTTTCGTTTATTGTACAGAGATTTTTTTCCAATTTTTTCATCAATTCGCTCGCTCTTATATTTAAGTTTGGGGTGTGTGCTGAAGGACGTGAATACTAGTTATTCGTCGCCCTCCTTGGTGGAATTTGTACATTATTTTTATTATTACCAAATCGTTTGTTTCAAGATCTGAGCCGCCTCAATCAGACTCTTGCGAGTAAACGTACTCGTTTGTTTTTGAATTTAAAGATTTGAGCCGCCTCGATCAGACTCTTACCAGCAAACGTACAGCATATCTCTTCGGTTCTCATGTAATCCTGATCTTATTTTAATTTAATTTAAATTATATTAATTGAAGATAATATACAAATATTTTAATTAAAATAAATATGTAAATTATTAATCTCAGGATATCTACTCGGTTCTCATGTAATCTTGATCTTATTTTAATTTAATTTTAATTATATTGTATTTATTGTTCCATCGTACAGCGTACATCGCTTTTTACAGATAAACTCCCGTCTCTTACATTCCCCTCTCCTCTTCCCTTCTTTGCTTCCTTACAGCTTACCACTTTCTACCTTATGCTATATGTATTAAATATTTATTAATTAAATATGTTTATGACGTAATGTTGAAATGCCTCAAAATTTAATTTCGTTGCCATTTAAAAAACACTTACTTTTACATAGATATTTAATCTTTAACACTTTTACATTTTTATTCCAACAATCTCCGTAATTTCTCTCTTTCTTTCTTTCTTTCTTTTTCCACTCTACATCCACCATCCCTCTTTCCTCATTCCTTTTACATTTCCACATTCTCATTCCAGCATTTTCTATTTTTCTCGCAAACATTTCCCGCTCATCATTCATCATCCATCTTCCTTTTATATTTCCTCATCTTATCCTCCTTCTCTCCCACCTCGATTTCCTTTCCCGTATAGAAACTCTCCTTCCTCGCCCCCCCCCCCCCCTATTTTCCCCATTCCACTTCTTCCCTCTCCCAGCACTCGTTCCACTCATTCCATTTCCAACACTCTCCATTTACCCATATTCTCCTATTTTCTACCCACACTCTCTTGTTGTTTTTCCTCTCTTCCGCCGCCCTCACTAGGAGCTTATACCTCGTTCTCCTCTCCCACCACGTCAAATCTTCCTTTATTTCGAAGCCCGCCCTCAGCATCTCCCGACGATGCTTCAACAATTCCTCCTTATCCTCTTTTTCCATCAGCTGCACTATTATCCATCCATCGTTTTCCCGCTGATTTCTCTCAGTTATCTCTCTCACCCTCATTTTCTTCCCCAAGCCTTCTTCTATTACCCTCTCAATCTCCCCCACCCCCATCTCATCCACCATCCATTTTCCCTTTATGCGCACGTTCTTGCTTCTTCTCGCTCTTTCCAGCATTTCCGATTCCCATTTCCTGTCTTTCCCCCAGTCGTCTTCGAGACTTTTCCCTACCCCCACTTCCCTATCTTCTCTCCTCGACCCACAGTGGGGAATTTTCACGAATTCCTGGCCATAAATCAGGGGATGATCGGAACTTCGCCAAATTTGGTATACTTATGTTTTCGGGGTCGCTGATTACGAATCCGAAATCAAAATTTCAAAAAACAAAATGGCGGCTCAGATACGGCTGGTTCGAACCAAAATTCTTCAAAAAATCCAACGGAAAATCTACTTTCCCAATGTTTTCGGGGTCCCTAATTTCGAATCCAAAATCAAAATTTCAAAAAACAAAATGGCGGCTCAGATACGGCTGGTTCGAACCAAAATTCTTCAAAAAATCCAACGAAAAATCTACTTTCCCAATGTTTTCGGGGTCCCTGATTTCGAATCCAAAATCAAAATTTCAAAAAACAAAATGGCGGCTCAGATACGGCTGGTTTGAACCAAAATTCTTCAATAAATCCAGCGGAAAATTTACTTTCCCCATGTTTTCGGGGTCCCTGATTTCGAATCCAAAATCAAAATTTCAAAAAACAAAATGGCGGCTCAGATACGGCTGGTTCGAACCAAAATTCTTCAATAAATCCAGCGGAAAATTTACTTTCCCCATGTTTTCGGGGTCCCTGATTTCGAATCCAAAATCAAAATTTCAAAAAACAAAATGGCGACTCAAATATGGCTGGTTCGAACCAAAATTCTTTAATAAATCCGATGAAAAATCTATTTTCCCGATGTTTTCGGGTTCCCTGATTGCGAATACATCAAAATTTCGAAAAATAAAACACAGAGCCTGAACTATGTTTGTCGAGTGGCTACAATAATAGATTATACAGTAGGTTCGGGAATGTACGGAAAATAATTGTTATCTCGTAATACGGTAAACAAAGTTTTTATTATTGAAAAATACAAAGAGTATCTCAATCCTAATCCTTATTCCAATCCATATTCAATCCATATTCGGCTCAGCAAGTAGCCTCATAGCCTCTGCAGACAATTGCTGTGACTTTTTTTGAGGCAGTTTCCTTAGGTTTGTTATGAATGGATCAGATGACACTAGTAGCCAATTCAAAACATCCTGCATAGTATTCTCGCGTGATGATTTACGAGAAAATCCGTCTCGAAATTTTTTCACGTCTTTGTTTCGCGCTTCTTGAGCCTCCTCTGACAATTGTCCGATGGGTAAAATAGCCGAAGCTATTATCAAATTTCCATGGATCAATATTTTGTGCACGGTTGTTGGCATATAATACCATGGATAATCGCGCACGTACAGTTGCGCAGTTTCCAACGCGTATTCTTTGAAGTTTTCCACGTTGATATCGTACCCACTCGAGATAACTTGTAAAATGACGTGAAATCTTTTTATAAGTTCTTCGTTCAAGCCAGTTATCATTGCTGTTATTTCGTGGTTTTCAAAAAATCGCCGTGCTGTATTGCCATCGTTGGTGCTCCCATACCCAGGCTTTGGACGATCCACTATCAACCCCAATTCAGATTTCAAAGATTTTTGTATCTGTGCTTTTCGATCGCTAACCATCTTTTTTTCATTTTCGGATCGTGCCTGCCATTTTTTCAAATCGAGTTTGTAAGATAGATGCAAGAGGGACTCAAAAAAACGGATCCATGCGTGTAACGTGGACATTCCAAATTTCAAGTTATCTTCATTCACTTCTTTTTTCAGGATTGCATCAAGATCGTTAAATTCTTTTGAAGTAGCTTGACATAAATAGCATCTTTGTGCGGATTTCGTAGATGTAACAGCATTGCAGACTTTCCCATCTATCATAGTAAACAGCATTTTATACCTAACTGTTACTTCTCTGCCATCAACTCCAATTTTCAATGGTTTTAATGATGAGATTTGTTCTTCAATATACGCTGTTTCATTCTTCGTGGATTCCGTACTTTCATGTAGAAATTGCATTCTTATAGGCCGGCAATAGCGAGGCGATGATGGCCTCGGATTTTTCCATAAAAGTTTACAACCGGAGTCCATAGATTCACTCTAAAAAAATGCGAGTTGTAACGGGACAAGGGACGTTAGGAATATATTTGCGTCGGAATTACTGTCATCCTCAAATTTCTGTTTGTATACACCTTGGCCAGAACTTCCGTCACACCCCCATTTACAGATTAATTCCGCATTTGCCAAGTTTTCCATATGCACTGATTTCACAACTTCTCTCTGACTAAGAAGAAGACGCTTGCATGTGTGGTCCAGTAAGTCTTGTAATTTAATATCGGCACAATTTTCAGTAATAGTTATACTAGACCGCGGTGGATAACATAATGCTTTGGCCTCTCTAACTGCTTCGTAATTTGGATATGCCGGACAGTTGATACCTTTCAGCGATGCTCTTACAATATTATATTGATGTCTGGTGAGTTTGGCTTCGACCATAACCGAAAGAGCTTCATCTGTTGATAGTGTATTTTGCACTGCCTTTGACGATGTTGGTGCAGGTGCGTGCGTTTCAACTGCAATGTCCTTGACCGTTTTTGACGAATTTACGTCTCCGGAAGAGCGGAGACTCATTTGCGCTGCATAGCACAACTCCTCAGGGGTATGATTTTGCCGCAACTCTTCTGTTCTTCGTCGTTTCGATCGCTCACTTGATGCAGCAAAGTCCACTGAGGGACGACCACGTGTGCTGGCGTCACTCGGTTTCGAATCAGCAGGAAAGGCAATATCCATCTCCAGCCACTCTTGATTCTTATGAAGAAAATTGGTCTCCTTCCTTCCTGACTCTTGCCATTTTATGCGTATCTTATGAATTAACTTGGACAAATTCTGCCTGGCATCTTGGTGGATTTTAATCACACATTGACTCTTCTCCGATAATTCCCGTTCCAATAATTCTACTTGCTCATTATATTCTGACGTTAAATATTTTTTCAGAATTAAAAATATTTCCTTTCGTTTGAATGAGACAAGCGAAGCACCTGAACCTGAAAAGAAATTGTACTTAGTATTAATCATAAATTGCATTGTATTACGAATGAGGATTAGACATACGCCTTTATGCATTTGGTCATACTTCATTAAAATGTGGAGTTGGCGTTCCGAATACAATACTAAATTTCTAATAAATTCCTTTCCCTCTGGAAAACAAATTCCACGTAAACTAAATCAGGTATCAGCATTTTTCACGACGATTCTTACAAAGTATGTATATATATATATATATATATACATATGTATGTATATATATATTTATATTTCGAATCTATTGTCAGGGTCGACCGGTCGACCCGCAGCTGCAGTTCCAGGTAAGCCCAGTTCGGCTGACCGAGTACCTGGCACGTCACGCGGCGCGCGGTTGACTTATCGGATGACGCGGACGCGCACTAAAATTGCTCTGGACCAGGCCGCGCACCTTTGCGCACTCTCGGTGAGGCGGCATTCGAAAGCTAATATTCTAAGCTTTATTTAAAAAAAAAAATGAAGGCGGGATTCCGCGGGATTCTATACTAAACGTCTATGCAAAGTCAATATTTACTTTCGAACGAAGGCACTTTTCGGGATTCTCGTTAGACTACGAAAACATGGACAAAAAAAATATTTTTTAATTGTAAAATAGGCAAAATGTTCTACATACCTTGAGGAAGAATATCCATTTTGTTTGAATCAATTATCACTTCCCACTATCCGTATACAAACGTTCAAAGTTGCGCTACAAAACACAGCACGGTCGACGCTCGGTACTGTCACCAACAAAGGTCGACTTTGAACTGAAATATCTAAGCATCTATGAGAGGTAAAAGGTTGGGTCAAACGGGAAATTACGCAGAAATTAGTTCTCTACAAATACCCGTGACCGTTATACCTGTATGGAAAAATTTTTTTTTTTATTTTTGGCCAGGAATTCGTGAAAATTCCCCACTGTGCGACCTGTTAAACGCGCCCTCTTTCTTGCTTTCTTCTTCCCATCTTTTTTCCGCATCCATTTTCTTCCTATCCTCCACCGTTTCGTCTGCGGACTTCTTTTTCCTCTCAGCGTCGTTTGGTACTGGTTTCTTCTCCACCCGATCTTGATTCCTTGTTTTCTCTTCCTCTATTTTTCGGCTCGCCGCTGCCCCCTCCCTCTCTTCGCTCTTTGCGGCCGCTGGTACTATCTCACTTTGTTGTCCTTTTTGTTCCACCCAGGCCCCATTTTCCTCCCTAGCCACGCTCGCGCCG